>JANUFV010162758.1:0-21263 GCA_024757865.1 Epizoanthus scotinus | reverse complement strand
CTTACTCACTTACTTACTCACTTGTCACTTGCTTACTTACTTACTTACTCACTTGTCACTTGCTTACTTACTTACTTACTCACTTGTCACTTGCTTACTCACTTGTCACTTGCTTACTCACTTACTTACTCACTTGTCACTTGCTTACTCACTTGTCACTTGCTTAGTCACTTACTTACTCACTTGTCACTTGCTTACTTGCTTACTTGCTTACTTATTTACTTACTTACTTACTCACTTACTTACTCACTTGTCACTTGCTTACTCACTTACTTACTTACTTACTTACTCACTTGTCACTTGCTTACTTACTTGTCACTTACTTACTTACTTACTTACTTACTTACTTACTTACTTACTCACTTGTCACTTGTCACTTGCTTACTTACTTGGCACTTACTTACTTACTTACTTACTCACTTGCTTACTTACTCACTTACTTAATTACTTACTTACTCACTTGCTTACTTGCTTACTTACTCACTTACTTACTTGTCACTTGTTTACTTGCTTACTTACTTACTTGCTTACTTACTTACTCACTTTCTTACTCACTTACTTACTTACTCACTTACTTACTTACTTTATACTCACTTGCTTACTTACTTACTTACTTACTTACTTACTTACTCACTCACTTACTTACTTACTTACTTACTTACTTACTTACTCACTTACTCACTCACTTACTTACTTACTTACTTACTTATTTACTTACTTACTTACTTACTTACTTACTTACTTACTTCTAATACATTAGGCTATTTGTATAAAAATAGGAACTGCGTGGCAAAGCAAACACAACAAAGCTGTGTTCCAATTTTAGTGCCGTTTTATAAAAATGATGAATACAAAAATAATGGTAATGGTAAAAATCCCAATAATATAAAATGGTATAACTAAATATGATCTACAACGAGAATCTGCCTGATAGAGTTAAACAAGTACCAAACTTCGCAGTAAGTAGCAGCATTGGATAGTTGTTAGCTGGTTACGAGAATAACAGCATTTAGCGCAGATGGACTTCCAAGTGTTAAAATTATGACAGTCGTAAGTAGCACTGACACCATTAGAATAAAGTTGTCTTAAGCACGATTTAAACTGGTTAAGAGCTGTTTATTAGCATAGGGAGGTTATTCCAAATCTTCGCTTCCAAAGTTTCGTTGCGCGAATAAAGTTGCTAGCTTGGAAGAGTATAGTACGGCATCTAGGAATGGTTACATCTTAATTGGAGTTGTTGCGAGTTGATCTTACAATGACTCTACGTTCCACCAAGTAATTAATAGAATACTTACCGGTTATGGACCCCCATAGGTTTGTAATAGCACTTGCAGAAGTAGTAAGCACAGCTCCGGAGGTCCAGGGCATTCTTCTTTCGATGCTTTTATCTCCATATTCCCAGTTATCAAATTTGGCCAACAACTTCACGTTTGTTTGTCCATTGCTTGTGGCGGAAAAGCTGTATGATCTTGGCGCCTGCCACACACCTCCCCATCGACCTTAACGAATTAACATATAATATGACAATCGTCTTTAATTAGGATCAAAGTCAGAAGTTAATGTTAAATTCATGACCTAAAGATTACATATATAATTGACAAAAGATATATAGATTAACGAAATTTAGATTAGGGGACGCAACGCGCCCGTGCCAAATTAAAAGCATTATAACTTTGGACACAAGATAAACGACGCAGGTTTTCAGGGTTTTCCTGTTTTGAATGGAAGGTTGTAGGAAATTGAAAAATGTTTTGTAGTCTTGTTTTATTGAAATTTACAGCATGCAATTAACATTAACACCTTCTCTAGAAGTGGACACGCGTTTGGTTGAATTAAGTTTGATCCATATATCATTAAATTCCCGTAATTGAGATAAATTCAAAATCAAAGATGGCGATCAAATTATTCAATGATGAAGTCATTTTCATTGTTTTGCCTGATGATGTGATTAGTCTATATATGTTCAAATAATTTCGAAAATGAAGAATTATAGCATTTAAAGGGGCATTTCCCGCCAAACCCACTCCCTTAGATTTTGCAATTTAGCATGATTGTTGTAGTAACTGTTGAAGCAGTGTTTGTGTGTTGTTTAGAACAGATAATATGTTTATATATAATCAACTTTCTGAAAGGTCTTAAAAAAAGGATTTTTGGCCGCCATTATGAAGTTATAAGGAGGGGCGCCCCGCGACCCCGGCTGACAGTCCCAGGAATAAGTTTAAGCTATACAGCAGGGACTACATGCATACATATACGAACCCAGTGTTTGTGCCTCCAGTCTGTAATCGAAGGTTGCCCCTTTCACATTCACGTTATCTTTGATGCTATCAGCGTAATCAAGGATAGAATAGTCGCCGTCAAGACGAGGAGTGTTTATATTCCGCAGTCCTACATTGTCAGCGGTCCATCTGTTGGTGTGACTACTAACCAGTAAAGTCCAGCCACCTCCGTCACGTGTCATGTCGCAGTAAGCCACAATGGGTTTGAGGGAATGTCCCGGGTAGATCGGGTACAATCCATCCGGGTAAATGTGATTAGTCTGCTGGCCAATTTGCCGAAGATGACCACAGGAATAAACCACTGATTCAAACAACAAAAACAACAATATATTTAGAAATTTACAGCGTTTCGTGACGTATGCGAGTAATGACACGATAATAATAATAATAATAATAATAATAATAATAATATATTATTATTATTTTACTGAACGGAAGACAATTATTTCAGAATCCAAAAAGTGACGTGTTTGCCTAATCTCAGTGTTTGACATGAAATACTTTTTGTCTTGGATAAATTACATCAGCTCACTTGACTCGAAATGATTTACACAAAGAAAGATTAACTCTAAGCTGAACGATTAGGGTTTACAAAAGTTACAAATTATTTGGATTTTCTAATTACGTTATAGAGTGTGAAATGTCCGATTAGAACAACGTACCAGGACAAGTTTGGGTGTTACACTTGTCTTCGCCAATCCTGTCTCCTTGGCAGCCTTGACCTCCGTGTGCAGGGAATGGGTTGTTACAGAACCGGTGACGCGATCGCTTCCCACCGTCACAACCCTTGGTACATTTTGTCCACTTGGACCAGGGGCCCCAGTGTCCATTGCGGGCAATTAAAGCTGATTAACAATGAAATTAGAATGAGTGAACTTTCATTGATTTATATTAAATAATTGTTTATACTCAGATTAGATAGCTTTTTTAAAAAGATTGAAGGTTCAAGCTTTATTTGTACCATTACTTAAGATAAAGATATTATGGTTTCAAGATGTTAAATAGACTAACCTGAGGTTATCGCCGCCATTTTACAAAGATTGGAACCACGTGTAAAATTACAACAAATGTATGAAATTTCTATTTTCTATAAACAAGAATAATTGGTTTAGATTATAACTTCTGTACTATATGTGGTATACACTTACAAAGATATATAAGATATTTGAATACGGTTTCCTAACGTAGTGTCGTCGATATTGATATGAGCTAAACTTTGATTTTTGAAAATCCGATTAACTTGAAGAGATTTTACGGACGTCTAAAGTCTACCAAAATCACATACATGGCGACGACAACCTTGGATTAGTCCATTGGACAGGTTGGTGGTACAAGCTACCTGAAATAACCCATTTGTCATTGCTAAATGATATGTTATTCTCGTTTTTCCCAAACATTGTTAATTTGCGTTTTCGTTAACAACAAGCACAGCACATACAAGAAACAAGTTTCTAACGTCAATAATGCATTTGCAGTGGCAACAACGCATTAGAAACATATTTTAGTTTTTTATAATAAAATATGGAAAAATAGCGTCATTTTTTAATATTGTAACCATGTTAACCAATTAGCAAACACATGACTACACATAATTAAACGAAAATACATGTTAAATTTTAGGATGAACAGACGAGGAATATTCAAAACAGAGGGGGTCCAATGACTCCCCCTCCTAAACGTTCGTGTTTCTCTAGAAAGCCCAAACGTTTAAGGGATATTGCTTGTTATTGCTGCTTTGTTCTCACGGTAATTATATATAATATTAATTGGAGCATCCAGGATTGATTAACACCACGAGGTTTATCAAACGGACCTCAAACAGCGAACTCTGCACTAGACTCTTCCATTGTGTAGTTGGTCATATTTCCGACTTCCGACTAAAGGTTCTCGGCTACAAATCTTTGATACTTGTCTATATCATGTGTCCAATTTTAACCAATGAGAGTGCATGAAAATATGCATGCACTTGGGTTATACATACGTTTGTCACATCCGCCAGAGGGATCGTAACCGATATCACAGTGACACTGACCATTATTCATGCAAATCTAAAATAAATACAAAATGGGTGAACTACAGCAAAAATACATTGTATTACCTATTCAAGGCAGACGGAGTGTACAGTTAAAACTGTTTTGATTAACAATGATCAATGGAAAGTTAGGTTCTACAGTCAGCACAGAGTTAACATTGCTTTGTTACGTGGATTCAAAATAATGCCTGCACACGGTATGATCAGACACGGAGTTAAAATCACGCGGTTATCATATAGTTGTTGCGACTATCGAAGCTAACATTATTACTATCATATTCATTGTTAATCTAAATGTGTTCTCATTAATGGTAAAACAAGAAGGATTTTCTTACTATGGAAGATAAAAACTGATGACTCAGTTTTAGCTAAATCTAAAATAGATTAAATTAAATAGAAATGAAGAGATTTATATTTTACAGTGTAACTTCGTATAAAAAGTAGTAGAATTGGACCAATAAAGTTTACATAAAGATAATACCCCTTTCCCTCCCCACCCTCCCCCCACTCATATGGCTTTTGTTCCTTTTTTGAAACGCTGAATACAACTTGAAATCAAAGTGACTTCGCTAAAGACAACTCCCCTTTACCAGAGAGAGTATGAGACAGGCTGCTACAAACTAGAAGGAAGTTACGTTGCCAATCTGTCTGTCGCTAATTATGTTAATACAGACAGGATCTCGGAATGTAAGGATTATGTTGCTATGAGGCTGGGAAAGCAACAAAATGTATAGAGTACGACTGTCAGAAAATAAACTTTAGAAAATATGCAAACGAAAAGTTGAAGCAGAGATGGCGAGTCTTAAATGATGGTACGGTGATATTAAAAATACAACCAGTTGAAAATAAACTCCAAATCCCACCAAATATAAAGCGGTGACGAATACTTTACCCCTCGTCCTCCGCATTCTTTTCCGTTGGCAACCGGGCAGCTCTTCAATCCTAGCATTGAAATGTCTCGGCACTTGTTATCCACACAAATCTGTGTTATTAAATAACATCTGGTCTCACCTTATCGCGAAATGGTAGGATACTAACAGACACTTTAACCAATACTCTGGTAATTCTGGAGACTCTTGAATAAGTAAAATATTTTGATGCTCTATGTGGATATAACATAATAATAACACACAACAACAAAACCAACAACAACAACAACAACAACAACAACAACAACAATAATAATAATAATACCAATACCAAAAACAAGCACGAGGAGAATATGATGAAGAAGAAGAAGAAGAAGAAGAAGAAAAAGAAGAAGAAGAAGAAGAAAAAGAAGAATAAGAACAAGAAGAACAAGAACAAGAACAAGAAAAAGACGAAGAAGAAATAATATATGTATATTGCCTTTGTAGGCACACCGTTCTAGTATCTTTTAAGATAAATATCTTCCAAATATATTATCAAAATATTATAACCAATTATAGACTACAGAAGGATATTGTAAATATATCAAACTAAGAAACTTTGTTCACATTTTAACGACAGTGTTTAGCAGCTGGTACAACAAACGTTGTGTCATCAACTGGCCAGCTCAAAATATTTTCAAAGTAAACATTATTTTTCTTAATAAACCAAGTATGGATTTATTTAACAAAATTACGGTCGTATTCCGTGGTATGTACTTTTGTTTACCACGCTTTTCGTCATCACAATTAAAACTCTTCATCATATGGCTCCTTCCTATGCCAAGTTTTCAGCTAATCAGAATGCGATAATATCTTTCAGTGTTATATAGAAAGCAATCAAGATAGCCAACATAATCAAACCTTTGTATCTGCACACTTAGTGCCATGCTCCACCATACCAGTATCGAGGGAATCATCAAGTTTCAATTTAGCAGCACTGATGATAGAGAGTAACAAGAACGTCGGTGAACTGAGTGATACTACATATTATTATGTATATTATACGGGAAGATGATTTATTGCGGAAAAGGAAGTAGATTTTCAACCTAAAATATATGAGCACATTTTTATATTTTCTTTAAAATCCTGTACAAATATCAATAAAATATCCGATTCTTTTTTATTTTCTTATTTAGGTATAATAATAATAATAAAAATATAATGATAATAATAATAATTACTTTACTTTACTTTACGAGGCTAAGCCCATAAAGGTAAATACTAAACACTTATGTGCAATCATTGCGGCTATACATCAAATGGAGCTGAGCATTAATTGGGAGAAGGAATCATAATTGAAACACAAACGCCTGTCACATTACCTGCATTGCTCTCCGCTGTCCAGGGATATCTTCCTGTAGTCATACCCGTAGTTAACAAGTGGAGAGGAGCGCATGTCGTGACACTGCAGCTGTCCACAGGTGACATGTCTAAGGTAAACAAACACATCCATCAGTTCCAGTGGGTAGCAAGCTCAGGCTGTATAATGTCTTGTAACATCATAGCAATTATATCATTTCGGAAACGGTCCAATGTCGTCGAAATATGTTTCTGTAATTCTACGATGTTAAATGAACCTAGTATTCCGAGTCATTGTAATAAGACGAACATGCTTACTCAGCTGAACATGGGGTGGGTGTGGCAGGATCACATGTTCCAAATCCCTGATTGTCGGTGTTAAGTTTGTCGTAACAACCTTGGGATCCATCTTGAGCAGCTTCAACAGAAAATAATAATCGTTACCTAACGAAATCCTTAAAATGAAAAGGACTTGTATGGTACTTGTATGGTAAATATGGTACCTAAAACAATGCAGGAACAATTCCACCGATGCTCCTCAAAATACAATCTGAGGAACTCAGACCAGTTCAGAATTGAAAGATTTAACACTACCAAATATGGTAAACATACTGTAAGTTGCATTAGGCCGCATCTATGATCAAAACAATTAATAAACTGGACCTTGTTACGAAGTTGAGTAACTACAAAAACTGTAGCTTGTGCAACATTTAATTTTATTAGATTAGAAATTTACATTTTAGTCAACTACAACGATTTTATAAATCCACGTTTGTATTGTACTTTTATACCTTGAATTGTGTGATAACAATACACAGTTACAACGCCGCAATGATGATAGCGATTACCAAACAACTATCTTTAAATATCAACATAATTGTTTACAACAAATAGAAAGAGCTCTACCTCAAATTTCACAAATTTCACAAATAGACAAGAATGAAAATAACATGGATCAAGAACAAAACAGTTCTGATGGTCATCCAAGTCAGCTATCGCAATAGAGCAACCCAACTCCATCCCTTTCATAGCATCATCATCCCCAATGCATTAATAAGTGAGATTGTACATATATACTGCAAATATAGATAACCTTCTAGGTCCTGCATATGCCCGAAATTCAACACGTTTCTAAACTTTAAATTCTTTAAATTAGTATCTGTGATTTGCAATAATGTATTTAAATACATTTGTAATTTGTAATGTTTTGTTTTAATTCTTTTACCAATGCAAAGCGCTCGCGAGATTAGCTAAATATCAATAAAATACATTATTATTAGTAGTATGTTATATAGCTAGAATTTTTAGATAAACACCAAGTCCACTAACGTATTAACAATACCACAAGGTACCAATAAAATACTCATGTTAATTCAAACAATGCTCTTTTTTAGGTAGCTGGGCTATTTGGGGTTTCAGAGCGTTGTGGTCGTGTATTAAAATAGCTACGTTCAAGTGACAATTTTAATATCTGGAGTTCTTGCGATGCTTGCGCAAATTATAACTTCTATAACACATACACGTGATTTCGACTACTACAACAACAACAACAACAACAACAACAACAACAATAATAATAATAACAACAACAACGACGACAACAACGACGATGATGATGATGATGATGAAGAAGAAGAAGAAGAAGAAAAACAAGAACAAGAACAAGAACAAGAACAAGAAGAACAAGACAACAACAACAACAACAATTATAACAATAATAACAACAATAATAATAATAATAAAAACATCAACAACAACAACAATGACAAGAACAACAAAAATAATAACAATAATAACAATATAAAAGAGACATTGTTAGGCCTGAATTTGCCTATGTACTAATTATATACATCTCAACTACAATAATCTAATGATATTGCAAATTGCTTACTTGCTCCCCATAGATCTCTACATTGTGTGTCACGGCTTTCAGCACATGTCCCTTCGTAGCACACAGACTTTTAACAAACAAATACATAATTGTCAGGCCTATATGGGTTAATGGTATATATACTTCTGCATTCAGTTTCAATACAATTTTTTTTAAAAACCAAGAAAAACATTTAAACTTAAACATTGTCACCCTATATACTTCCGAAAATATTAAAGAAAATACCAATTAAACCTTATTACCAAAATGCCTGTTACAACACGGCTGCCAAAGGTACATTGTACATGCTTTCGGTTCGATCTCGTGAGCTATGTCTTGCGCAATTCAGCCAACCGGCTGTGATCAAGCCCACTACAGTATATTATAAATACGTCTGATACACTACAAGCTTTGGTTTATTTGAACAAATTCTCGTTTTCATATAAAATTCTAGATATAACAAATCCTGAAAAAATTTAAGAAGATTAAGTTAAAAAAACAGGCTACTATAGAATCAACAGGATGCTGTTGTTTGATTCAAATAACCAAGAAAGATGATGCAATACATTGAAATTTGATTTCGTTGTTACTTGTCGGCAAAGTTTCTTACATTTGAATGCACAGCATCGCCACTTTCTGAGTAACCTTTCCACTGCTGGCCACTGGTACTGTACTCAAGATAGTACCCTGTCACCCAGTTGTTCCCGTATCCTCCGCCTTTTGTCACAATAGATGCAATGGTTTGAACCTTCAAGAGTAATATTAGCAACGACAGAATAACCTTTACGATATTTCATAATTTACAAGACATCACACCGTTACAAATGAATTACAAAGTTACACATTTAATCTTTAAATGAATGAATCAACCAATGAAAATAAAACTCCGACATGTGTTACAAAATTTCCCATAGATATTATTATTTTAATTGGTGAACAAAGGTCCATTTCGGGGAGCGAGAAAGACTAGGCGGTGAAACGCGCCCCCTGAAGAACGAACAATGCACAGGGCCCAAAATAAACCAAGATGATTTAGGACTTGCAGGTGACAATAGTCAATTTGCTTTCAGAGCTAAAGCAATTTTAAATCGATGTATACAGTTCTATAATAATTTGGAATTGATCTATGAACCTCGAGAATTGCAACACGCGCATCGAAACATTGAATATATGCTGTGACAGCACATTTGGTCGCCTTTGATTTTTTACAACAGGTGCATGATAACGAGCGCTTTCGTGGGAAGGGGGAAGTGCGCGAGTGTGAGAGAGCGCCTAAACATCAATAAGGTCTAAAATATTGTATTAAAACCGAGAGCGTACCTATTTGACAAACTACAAAGAAGATACAATTAGTCTTCGAAGTAGCTAGGTGAAGCCAGAATGTTACGTTTAACCATGCAAGCATGCATGCAAGCAAATACAATGTAACATTTCGTGTTTCTGTAAACAGGTCCTACAATACAGCAACTTTGCCTACCTTTCCGAGGTCTATCTGAAGAAATTGGTGTTTGTTTCCTACAGATGCACACCACGATTTGCCACCAAACCGTGCATATTCAGGTTTGTAATCTTTATACGTGGAAGAGGCTGTAATTTGACTGTTGGTTATCTTTCCGCTTTCAAGGCCAAGAGGTACAACACAATCTAGAAGACAATAAATTGAAACACCTAATATTGACTAAATGTGGAGATGTATCTGCTTGGATACCTCTTGGTAGAAACTTTAACTTGCTATGATGTGCACTTACTATCGATGTTCCATTATTACCCTAAGCATCTTCAAACATTTGTAAAACAAAATACTTGCCACATTAAACATTTCTGTAGCACATGCACATGTTTTAGCTTTTCGTTGCTGGTACATCACATACCAAGCGATAATTGATGGCAAATAATGCGAAATTACGGATCAACAAATACAAAGTTATTATAGTTTAATACAAAACTAAAAATTATTATTCTTCCACCAAACAATAAAGTTGTTAACAAAAACCCATTAGTATTATGGTTCACCTTTATGCTGATAAACTAAAAAGGATATGTTTGAGTGTAATTCACGTCTGGAAGGAAACGTCTTACCTGGCTTCATGAACCAAACCTGGATCTTTTCACTCCCACAGCTCCCCCAAAGAACCCATTCACGGTTGTCTTCGGGCCTTCCTCCTTTGGGATGAATACATTTGCCTGACTTCAAATGTTTCAAAGATTTTTCTGTTGTAATATCAAAACAAGGAAATATTGTTTAATAGTTGTATGAAGGGAGAGTAATACAACTGCTAACTGGATTTACTGCATCACTAAATATAGCCAGGACAAATATTACGGGAAACAAGTTTATCCAGTTATATATTTATTTCACCCGTTCTGTTAAATCTAGATAGCCAATGTAGAGGTTAAGGCGATACGCAACTCCATACATGACTGACTTGACCAGAATGCACGGAGGCCTCTTCAATATAAACTTATATAGTTTCATTGAAGCTTCCTTGTCTATATTTTTTGTTCAACTCATGTAAAAAAAATGTTATTCCTCAGGTTTACTCACCCGGTGTCCTCTGAAATTTGGAATCTTCCTCTGAACATTTGCTGCTAACAACGAGTTTTGTCCCTTGTTTGGTTGAACCATCTTTGGGGCACACCCTTTTCCCGCTGCAGTGATGACGCAACTCACCGTTGGAATCTAGGGTAAACTGTTTAAAGTCTTGTTCGCATGCTGTACCTTTCTGCTGTTTGTAGATCATGTCGCTGTCATCCTGTGGATTACACGTAGCGTCCCTTGGTTGGATACAGAAGCCATTATATGATCGCAGCGGTGTCGGCGCTGTTGGGTTTACTGTATACAATACGAATTGTCTGTGATATGAACATATCGTTCTAGTGTATAGCGTTCTTACATTAACTTTCTATGTGATACAAAATACAAATAATAGGACACACAGTAGAAATGTATCATGTGATCTTCATTTTGCTCGCAACTCAAAAATATAACTACGTGAAAATGATGTACGTATTGCGAGTAGAATAGTTCATGATTTAGTTTGTTTTTTGTTGTGTTGACCCACTAGTCATTCAGTTCAAAATAATATCAAAATATATTACACTTTAAAATACACCTCGTTAAAATTAAGAATAAACAAAAAATTACCCAATAAGGCAATGCGAGCAAATACAGTATATAAATATCAAACACATTCATCAAGCATCGATAACACCATCGGCCATCATCCACATCTATTAGCCATTTTTGACATCCATCAGTGCTATATACACATGCATCGGTCATAATTCACAATCACATACATCAGCCATCGATCATAACATATACCCATCAGCCATCATGCATCTATATTAGCTATTATTCATGCAACATTTTTATCATCCTCATAGTGTTGTCTTCTTTTTCTACACTGAAATAACACTATTATGATTACATAATATGCCTATGCGTCGGTTTTGATCTATTCGTGTTTTCGAACATCTCATGACACATTTTCTCTATTTTAGTATTCTAGGCAGAATAGCTACTACTCATTCCTCAATATTTCACAATGACAACAATTAATGGCTTTTAATAAAAAAAGACACAAAGATAAAATTATAATTCAGTACAAACATGTAGAACCTTCGCGCATTCTACGTTCAAAATGCAATGAGAAATGCAAAGGAAGAAAGTCATAATTCCTGGGAAAATAATATCTTTGGTATAATAATATTGTTGTATTTATTACTCCATTCGTGTATTAGTATAGGAAATACCACCGTTCGAGAATAATTAATGAAAAATACCACGAGTATTTGATTAAAGTGTCAGTAATACCACGAGTGTGAAGCACGAGTTGTATTTGTCACTTACATCAAATACAAGTGATATTTTTCATTAATTCTTCAAGAAAAACGGTGGTGTTTCCTGTTAATAGTACACCTACAAAAAATACAACTCGTTTGGTGATCGTAATAGATATTTTCGTCCAACAAAGTTCCCGGATGACAGTGCAAATTAATGTTTTAATAGCACATGTGCTATGAGGGATTAATTACACGATAAACAACCAATCACAATCCAGTATTTTTGTAGATGTGCTATTAGAAATGAATTACAATAATGTGTTGACATCTTGAAAAGTATTCAAATTGTATACAGTTTAAAACATCAAATACTTGGGACTGGACTTACAAAGTGCTAAAACTGCGATATTAAATGATTGAAAATTCTAAAAATGATAAATTATTATCTGATTCTAAAACGACTTTGAGTCCAATCTTTATGTACTGTGAGTTTTTTAATCTTTTTGTTTGCGATCTTATTCATGATTTTCTCGCACAGGGTGGTGCGTCTGAAGTAAAGACTAGGGCAGATGAGTTTGAATAGTGACTGATTATCAGGGCTCATTTGTGTAGCCTTTCAATTTCCTTGGGGAGGTACTGGGGCAGGTAATTTTGCGACACAACGTAAGTAATAATATTATGATTACGGTTATGATATATATTTTAAACAAGGGATGTTATTCCTGTAAGTTGTCTAAAGTACCTAAATTAGTTGACAGGGATACCTTCATCTGCTGAACATCCGTACAGTTCAGTTTTCAGACAGATCCGCGACTTCCAGTGCTGAGGGTTTATCTTGATATAGCGAGCTTGTATTCTTGGGCTAAGGAATCTTATTACACCACTATTCTTGTTTGCATTTCCAAGTAGAAGCTGGCAAAAGTGGGATGAAATAAATAATAAATCAATTATGTTTACATAATGGTAATATCGTTCTCGCTAAAGACGAGGCATTCAAAAATGTTCAGATTTTAGAAAGTAACATTGTAATTGCTTTGAAAAGAAAAACATGTAATCGTTAGAGTGCAATTGTCACCAATAAGAAAAAGGAGACCAGTGCTGTTTTAAAAATATCAACTAAAACAATTAATATCAATGTCAGAGACGTCTGAATTGGAATTTTGCGTTTAAATTAATTACTGACACAGTATGGCCTCACTGACAGGGCGGAAAAATATATTATCTGCAAATGTATTGCACTACTGTATGCGTTTACTTTTTGTTTATTACTGTTCTACAAACAATGTGAAAGAACTTTGTCAAAATCTTGTAAATCAGTTAAAATATATTTATAGAGGTTATTTATGACTATTTGATATTTTGTTATTTGTCACCAGACAAGCTTAAATAAAAATTATCGAGCAAAACAATCTATAGGTGTCCTTGATATGGGATGGCAGTAAATTATTTTCCGCCCTGCCATCCTCGCATCTTATCATCATATAGTTAATTACTTTCTGTTCCAGCACACTTTGTTACAAGTAACACGTGCACTTCATTGGACAACGTTTTCTCTTCATGACAATGGAGGATTTGAGCTGATTTTCTGAGCACGTAGCTTTTAGTTGATAAGTCTTTAAGTTAGATCTTTGAATCTGAACCACCAGGTCCCAAGTTCCACCCCCAGCGTTTCTGTTGGTTGTATTAGTGTGACCTTCTTTCGGCACACCGTCCGTAGACAGGGACGTCAAACCGTCGGTCTATTCACTCAAAAACTTATCCGGGCACACACAAAAAACCCACACATGTCAATAATGATTCAGGTGGTGTGGCATGTATCTACATTTTATCTACGCCGTATTTAACATAGCAAGACGTTACTTGGGCAGCGTTATATAAGCACCAACATTTCATTTTCACTTCACTTCACTTCACTTCACTTCACTTCACTTCACTTCACTTCACTTCACTTCACTTCACTTCACTTCACAACTTACCTTGTTTGTTTTGTTACATGGTAATCCATCTCGGATATAGGAATTGTCTGGACACTAGAAAGCAATTAATGTAAGAATTGAAACTAGGAGCGACGCATTTTCCAAAGTTACACTAAAGTTCTTGTTGTTGTCATATGTCTCGGTAAGAGTGAATATCAATTAAGAAACTTCTACATATAATTTCCGTAACATTTCAGAAATGGCATGATTTGTTTTAGAATAATCTAGTTATTTGAACATAATGTTCTTCTGTAGTCAAAGTACTTTGAAATGATATATAACAAACAAAAATCACGGCTGTCTTGATAAGAGTCGGTTCTAGTTGCTACCAAATTTCTGTATAATAAATGTTAGATATGTTATATCGGCTCTGGCTAAGATGTTTTTCTAATATTAGTGGGTTGATGCATGTAAGTGCTTCTGGTTGTGTATCGGGTCATTATACGATCAATATATATAACTTACATCTCTTGAGTTTCCAGTACAGAACTCAGGCGTGTCACAGTCCGATTTCTCAGCACGGCACAATACTCCCTGTCTCTTGAACTTAAAACAGTACACAAACTTTAGATGCTTTACTAACGAAGTTATGCGACTTATGATAATACAATAACCACTTAGACAAAAAAGAGCCAGCAGATAATCCAGATATTTGGTTTAGTAACAGACATATTAATTTACTTAATCATACCTGGGCTGAGGTGAGGGGGTAGGGCAAAAACATTTAATTTAGCCATTCCTATAAACGATAAACTATACAAACTTGAAACTTTCTTAATATTAGCGCACCATGTTGTAAGAACACGCGAGAATCTTTGTGCTTCAACAAGCGACGTTTATTCAATCTCCAGTTCTACAAACGAATCACAATATTTATAGCTAACTACGCATAAGAAACATTTCCTGTATTGACACTTACTAGCACGTACTAAGTAACACCCTAAAGGTGTGTCCAATGTATTAGGAAGTCTATACGATTTTGTGGTTATGTGGGCTGCACATAACTATGGCATATCGTCACAAATGTGATGTGCCAATCATAGTTGTTCCGTTACCATAGCAGTTATGTTTATGATTGGCACCTAAGTTAAAAACCAAACTGTTTTCTAAACAATTCATTCAACTCGGATTATTTTACTGAAATTAGAGATGTAGCTCATTAAAGGCCAATTCTGTGTTTGTTAATTAATTTCAAATCAATTAAGGCAAAATTCTAACGTAATAAAAAATCAAAGATGGCCCACATGAATAACAAGATGGCGTCGTCGTGACGTCACATGACGACATAATAAAAATTATCGAAATGCCATAATGTACATCATAGGTCAGTTAGATAACATAATAATTATGGTTTTACTACCATTTATAATAAGGAAATTAGGGAGCGGAATCGTTCCCACAGCCTTCTTAACACTAAAACTAGATCAACCAAGATAGGATTTAATATTGGGTGACGCTCAAAATGATTAACATTGTTTGTCGTTTCTTAATACCAATATGTGCCCTACAACGTTCGTATATTGACAACATTCAGAACAGAATGGAATAAGCTTTTTATATACAAATATATGTATAACATGTTACTACGTACTGATAAAGAAGGCGAGTATCTCATGTTGTTAATCGACCTCGTTTCATGATAAGTCATAATTCAAGTTTATTTTATCTTCTGATCTACAATATGTTAATTTATGCAGAAAACCAAGGCCTACCAAACAATTTTCACAGCATTCATGATGAAGGTCGCTGCACTGGGCATGTATCTTCAGCTTGCACTTGTATGGTTGACAACACGGATCCTTTTTGCACATCTGTTAAAAAACCGGAGAAAAGACGTCAATGGTAAAATTACTGTGTGTTACTACAGAAGGAAGGCTAGCTAGCAACAGTTTTTTGTATCAGGTCTGTCCTTTCAACTAATTTCGGTCAGAGTAGCCAAAAACTTGTCAGTTAAGCTGACCGTCAAAAACCCCGAATATTTGGGGACATGCATGTCCAGGTTTTGCATATATTGAAGACGTTCACTTATGTTCCCAAATTTTAAGGCAACCCTGGAACCAGTTGTCCCTTTTTAACCGAGTTTTTAGGACTCACATCGGACATTTAATATAGTGGTACCTAATATCTAAGTTCTTGAACCCTTAAAAGCCAACTTATGATATTTCTGAAAACGGTTGTCCTTCCAATAACCAAGTTTTCAGGACATACATCGGACATTGAAAAAAGTGGTACCTACGCAGCGCTTGGACAGCAATCGTACATAATGTTCTTCATCGCTGATTTACATGCATACTGTAGTGTGGTTGAATTTACCTGGGGTGTGCCACAGTCGCACTCTTCTCCTTCCTCTCTGATTCCATTACCACATGCTGCGTTCATGTTCTATGTAGACATAAAAACATGTTCTGTTATTACAATGTTATTACAATGCTATCTCACTGACTGTTTTTTATATTTCGCCAGTTAAAAGTTGTGATTGCCAGTTCCAGCTAGTGATTTACCAGTTTAACTTATGACAGATATAAAAGTACACATCCAAAATACGACGAACCTTTGTTGGGACGTTAAACAAACACTTGTCATTGATTTTTCTCATGCTTATCATACTGCAGTTGGAGAATCCTGGAACACGCGTTCTGAAAATGAAATATATTGCAAATCAGTAAGTCCAACATAGGACTTCTCCACTAACATAAATGTTTATGTTATCATTCCCCTTTTCTCTTTCTATAACAATCTACCTTTGTTGTCAATATAACCCTTAACCCTAGAAAGCTTTGGTCTTTTAGAAAAACACGAATGTTAGGGGGGAGGGCATTAGAACCGACCTCTATTTTCGATATGCCTACTCCGTTAGTCTTGAAATTTGGCATGTGTGTTCAGCAGACTTTGAACTTCTAAACAGTGTAGTCACGTGGTCCTTAATTGGTTTTTATCGTTACAATATCCAATAAGTCACTTAGAAAAACGTGTTTTTTGTACATCAAATGTCTTGAGTCTAAAGTAGTTAAAATTGTTTATAAGCAAAATACACGAAAAAGCTGCTACTTTGGAAACACTTGATATTTGTGCTAAATTTAAGAAATATTTAAAAAAAATCTAAAGGGGGTAGCAAATTAAAATATATGCCAAAATACGAGTTTGCTGCTGGTGGGTCAACCCTCTAAAGTTGCAAACCATAACATTTAGGTGAACCAACTTAACATTTGCACTTACTTGTGCCCTCCCATAATACATCCTCTGGGGGTTAGGCATTTGCAGTTATCGCCTGTAATATGATTAATGTAAAGTAATTTAAATTTATGACAATAGTTATTAAAAATACCATTACGTACATAATCGACTATGTCGGCAATTGTCAAAGCAATAGTACAGTTATCTGTGACTAACTCAGTCGGACGAAAACACCCTTATATTCATTAATGGTCCAATCATAATTAACATTTACTTGTCCTTGTATTTTCGTCTTGCTTTTAGTTATTCTGCTGAAAACCAGCAAATAGGAAACTGGCCGGAAAACAGCCTGAGAAGTAGCGAACCATATGTCAGCAGAACATAAGTCGATTACCCGATTCCATGGGAATTAATAAGTAAGGTACGAACTACTTTCGTGGCAAACGACTATTCTATACTAGAACAACAAGGAAGATCCTGTCTATGTTAATAAATGGATTGAGTTTAGTAATATAGTTATGTGCCACATGTTATCTCGCTCACAACATCACAGCGAGGCTTCACAGTGCCGAGGGAACGTTGAAACAGAGAGCCATGTTCTTGAATGGTGTCTGGCAAATTGCAAAACTGTTTGGATTATATTCGAGGACACTGGCCAATAAGAAACACTACATCTTAATTATCGCGTTGACTCTATGTGACGCTTTAACGTTATCTGAGCATGTTTTTGGAGTCAGAAAGGCTAGGGGGAGGCGATTCGGCCCCTCTATTCAATTTCCTTATTATAAATAGTAGCAAAGCAGTAATTAATAATTAGCTAATTAGTCCATGTCAATTTTAGCAATTAGCTATTTCGATTATAATGTCACGTGACGTACAAACTCCGAACACGTCATGGCTAATAGCTTACCGGTTCTAAATGTGTAGATCACGGGTATGGAAAGTAAGCGGGTCAATCAGCGCCTGCTACATCAATTTCTTTGCACACCCCGCTACATCGGGGACTCCGTACAAATCTGTGATTGTTCTACTCTATATAGGCATTGGCTTACTTGTTCTTAAACTTCGACTTCAACTACCATATATATAAACCTCATCAATTGTATCTTAACTCATCTTACCTCCAGAATCATGTCCCATTCCGAAGTTATGTCCCATCTCGTGAGCAAGAACAACATATGGCCCAATAATACTCCCAAAGCTCCACTGAAAAGACAAATCGGTAGCTAAACATTACGTATCTAACTAAAGTCTGTAACAAGGAGGACGACAATAATAACTAAAACAAAAACAACAATAACAATAATAATATAAAAAACCCAAGAACATCAGCATAAAAAAATAAAACATCAGCATAAACAACCACAACATCAACAACATAAAATAACAACGACATCAACATAAAATAACAACAACATCAGCTTCAAACAAAAACACATAACAACAAAAACAATAACAACACAAACATCAACATTCACATCAACCGCAACAACAGAGACATAGTAAAATACAGAGACAGCAACTACAGAAGCAACAACAACAACAAAACAGCAGCAACAACAACAACAACAACAACAGCAGCAGCAGCAGCAACAACAACAACAGCAGCAGCAGCAACAACTACAACAACAACAACAACATCAGCAGCAACAACAACAACATCAGCAGCAACAACAACAACTACTACAACAACAACAACAGCAGCAGCGACAATAATAATAACAACAACAATAATAATAATAATAATAACAATAGCAACAACAACAACAGTAACAACAACAGCAACAACAGCAGCAGCGACAATAACAACAATAATAACAACAATAATAATAATAATAACAATAGCAACAATAGCAACAACAACAACAGTAACAACAACAGCAACAGTAGGAACAACAAAAACAGCAGCAAAAGCAACAGCAACAACAGCTGTAGTACTAGCAACAAAGGCAACATTTCTCACCCTATTTATTCCAACAGATATTTTGCTACATGTCGCTCTTACATAAGCCATTCCCCCAATTCCTGGCCAACCCCATGTACTGCAAAATAGTATGAAATTAATGTTAGAGCTTCAAGGTATTTTACTGTTACACGTGACAATAAAGAAATCCTCTTAATCGATATAAATACAAAAATAAGAGTGTAAAATAGAGAAAGATTCCTAGGAAGCGGATACAACAATAATGATTTATTTCCCATTGGTTTTTATATTAATTAATTTAATTACATCATAATGAATTATAATTTAAAAAGGGAAATGACCACCTGAAATAACCATGAGGATACGTCAAAGATCTCTTACCCTGAGACTCATTTGGCTCAAAGACAATACACTGACTGTGACATAAATAGGAATACAAACTAGAGAGACTAGTTGAATCCGGAAACCGAACATTTGAAAAATGTCTAAGTTTTTTCCGAGAGAAAACAATTCTATGAAAAACCGGGCGAGTTTCGAACCCGTAACCTTTCACACACTAACCCACCGCATTCTAAGACTGTGCTAAACCTCGAATCACTGCAAACCACCCGTATTTTTAATCTAAATATATATTTAGTTACATCCGCCATTTTGTGTTTCCGTTTATGTCACAGTTATTGTATTGCCTTTGAGCCAATGATCATACGAGTAATAATAATAATGTCTTTATTGAACTGATAAAAATACATACCAATTCTTACAATTAAAAGATTGTAGATGGCGAAGGTAGTAGAGATATGGTTACGTTTGTGACAACGGTTGAGAAAGTTTGGACAGTAGACAAAAGTAATTTTAGGTAATATAATACTAGCAAACAGATAATCAATTTCCTTCTTCTGGTAGCCATCTTGCCGCAGACTTCTTAACATGAAAAGAGCTTTGTTTGCTTCCAGAAGTTAAGTTTAACATGATCTATAAATCTACAGTTACTCTGAAAAGTAAGCCCAAGTTGCTTAATATTGTGGATAGGTGTATATGAGTCCTCTTGTATGTGACTTAATTCTTTCTTAGAGTAAGCTCATTACATTTGTTTAAGTTACATGGCATACAATTTATATTTGACAAGTTAGTATAATCGTCTACTGTATTTAGAGGAATCGTCGGAACCAGACTTTGTCTCCTTACATTGAAGAGTACCATCAGCAAATTTCATTTGAGTTTATACTACAGCAAGATTGTCGAAATATGTAAAGGTAACTTATATAAACTTTAAAAGTTTCATAAATGTTGCATATGACGTCATGCTATGACGTCACAAGGCATCATGTTGGATATTTGGAATTGCTGCGCAATACTTATGACGTTATATAATTAGCTCTAAAATTGCAAGAAAATGGCCTGAAATTCATAGAGAAATATAAAAAAATATATGTTAATTAATTGACGAAAAATGCAATGCAAAAATTAAAATCATTAAAACGCCAAACTTGGTTATATGACCTTGTCAAAACATGGTAACCATGGTAACAAGATACTATATGAGAGAGAAATTTTAATTGGTAATGGTTTATCAATATATTTTAGAAAAACTTTTGAAATTTGGTGAACATTGCTTGAGCAGAATAAAAGTTATAAACGTTTGAAATCGGCGCGAGCACTTGCTGCCCCTCCAGGCCAGATATGTTGTGATCTAACTCTGATCTAACTTATTTTCCTCTCAGCAAATTCTTACCTTACATAAAGTTCATACTCCTACCATGTAATTACCTATCTTCCAAAACTATCTCACGTATTGATTTGGGCCAAGTTTGCGGTGATCTGATGTAATCATCATCTTAGCTAACTAGAATATGTAAATTATTTATGGAGTAATTTGTGTTGATTTGATTCAAGACAACATAGGAAGCGATTACTACTTGAAATAGGATAGGATATGATAAACTTTATTTTACGTGGTAAAAACACTTAGCTAAAGCTACTTTACAGGAGTTACCACAAATAAAATAGAATGG
>JANUFV010162647.1:0-10289 GCA_024757865.1 Epizoanthus scotinus | reverse complement strand
TACAATGTAATGCAATACAGTACCATATCATACTATACAGTGCAGTACAATACAATGTAATGCAATACAGTACCATACCATACTATACAGTGCAGTACAATACAATGTAATGCAATACAGTACCATATCATACTATACAGTGCAGTACAATACAATGTAATGCAATACAGTACCATATCATACTATACAGTGCAGTACAGTACAATACAATGTAATGCAATACAATGTAATACAATACTGTACGATACTATACAGTGCAGTACAATACAATACAATGTAATGCAATAGAATGCAATACTGTACCATACTATACTATACTATACTATACAATGCAGTGCAATACAGTACAATACAATGCTATACAGTGTAGTACAATACAATACAATGTAATGCAACAGAATGCAATACTGTACCATACTATACTATACTATACAATGCAGTACAATACAGTACAATACAATGCTATACAGTGCAGTATAATACCCAATGCAATGCAATACAGTACAGTACAATACCATGTCATACTATACAATACAGTACAATACAATACAGTACAATACAGTACAATACCATATTACAGTACAGTACAATACAATGCAATGCAGTACAATACCATACTATACTATACGATACTATACAGTGCAGTATAATACCATATGCAATGCAATACAGTACAGTGCAATACCATGTCATACCATACAATGCAGTACAATACAATACAATACAGTACAATACCATACATTACAGTGCAGTACAGTACAAAACAATATAACATAATACCATGCAATGCAATATTATGTACTTTAAACACATTTCGTCCAAGACTTGTGAAATGCTATCTAACATTACAGTTGCTGGTAAGGATGTGTATACTCGTTCAAGATAACTCACCTCAGGGACCGCATACAAAAACCGAGACTCGTCGAAGGACTGAAAGGGAAAGAAAAATATATTTTTGAGGCCAGGAGACTTGACACACAATAGTAAATCTAAAAACAAGGTCACCCCTCCCGAAAGTAATCCAATTTGCTGTATATGTTCATACTTTTACTTGGGTATGTCCAATTTCAAGACAAAAATACCCTTCAGTAATAGGCTACTGTACGTAGATGTACCATAGTACTCCATATGGGGTGCATACACGTTATCCCGCAAGTTAAATTATACAACGAGCCTCTGAAAGCATTCCGGTCATTTATTATATGGCGAGCTAGATTCCCAGGTCAGTAACTAAATCCCTGGCCTGTGATTGGTTGAACGTTAGGTCTGTATTTCACCGTACAGACCTCTCGCTATACGGACGTTATTTATATATAAAGTTCTGGGGGCGCTCTCCGATTATCGGGTGTGGCCAGCCTGGGAGAACTGGCTCTGGTCATTGTTGATGGAAAGGTAAAACTCACCAAATTCCAACAGGAGAACTGAAATGGCTTTAATCCATGAGCAGAGCCAGTCTGGTCAGAACCGGATTGTCCCGGCAAATGGAAAGACTATGCCTCGGAGGTTCAATGTGTTTATATAACCGATTAGTATATACCAAACCAGCGAATAGTGCTTTTCGCAAGCTCTGATTGGTTAATCAGGATACGGATATCCAGTGATATTCACTACCGGCCATTCATGCATGAACGACACAAAATAGCTTCCCGTTTTGATGCCGTGTCAGGTGTCTTTTCTCAGTTATATGTGAGAATTAAAACAGAAAATAAATGTTTCTATGTCTATGGCTATTCACCGGCTTGTATATACTAAAACAATTATTCCCCTCGGTGTCGGTTCGTAGCGATGGGTATTTACCTTGCCGAAGCAGCTCGGTAAATATCCACCAATATTCACCTCCACTTCGGGGAATAATTGTCAAATATTGTTGGCCTTTTTGCATGAAATAGTGTATAAGAGCTCATGGAAATGGAAGCACTTTCAGTTAGGGAACGTCTCTAATTACCCTTCCAGAGATGTACACGTTTTAGCCACGTGTTCTTTTCTTATTCTTTTGGAGATCAGCGCCATTAGTCATGGTGAATGTTATGGCTGGCGCAGGAAATCTGGATAAATATGTTATACTAGTGTAATGTCAAAATGTACGAATGCACCCGGTATCATATTGATCCACAATTACTGCTGTAAACTGAGTGCTTGGGAACAAGTCCTTCCCACCTGACCAGAAATGAAATATCATCACCTTTGACTTACACCGTTACTCAACGTTGAAGTCGACTGGAGCTGTCTGATCTTTCCATCGATCTCGTCTTCATATGAATCCTCCACACCTTTCGTGAGAAGTTCATCCCTGATGTGGCACAAGTCCGTCCCGCTTATCACTGCATCCCTGAGCTGCTTGTGTTCCAGACATTTTTTAAACAGTTCGTCTTTGACAAGATCAACTTCCTGACGTGCGCTAAGAAGCCTATCCTTGAGCTTGAATACCTCGTTTTGATAAGAAGACTTGCCTCTCCTTGTATCTGCCAGTTCAGATCTTAAACTAGCGACTTCAGTCCTCGCTACCTGTAAAGCGGTCTTCATGTTCTCAATTTCCATTTGCTGTCTTTCTTCAGACATGCGCATTTCATCTTTCAGATATTCCACCTCGCGCGTTCTCTGAGTAGTTTCCCAGTCAAGGCTAGAGATTTGCTCGTCTTTGACTCGTTTGTGTTCTGTGAAATCGGAGAGTTCCCTTTCTAGCATATCACACATTCCACGGCTTTGATCCAGCTCATGCACAACGCTTTCCAACTTATTTTGATGTAACTTGGTCTCGGCATGTGCACGCTTGTACATCTCTTCCAGATCTTTTGCCTCCCTGACAGTTGATTTTAGCTCTCTCTCTAACCGCTCAAACTCGCCACACTTCTCCTTTAGCTGCATACGTAACTTGGCGCATTCTCGCTTCTCCGTGTTCAAACTTCCCTGAAGATCCTGCGAGTTGTCTCTCTGGCTCTTCAGGCTTGACTCCAGAGTGGATATTCTCTTTTTTAGCGCGTTCTCTTGCATCTCTTTTTCTTTCTGCGATCTCTCCAATTCAGCTGTCAGTTCGGCTATCTCTGCCTCTCGTTGTGCGGTAGCTTCCTCTAGGTTAAGCGAGTGTTTTCTCAGAGTCTTTTGACTGGCCATCACTCCAGCTAATCGTCCCTTCTCTCGCTCGAGTTCTATGGCGACTAAGTGCATTTGTCCGATTTCGTATTTGTTTTCATTCAATGTCTCCGTTCTAGCTTCTAGTTCGCGTTCTAAGCTACTGTAATGTTCTGCTTGTTTCTCAAGACAAATAAGCGAGTGTTCTTTATATTCCTCATGTTCGCGCACCAAACATTTCCTCTCTTCCAAAAGAGAATCGAGTTCCGCTCGCATCTGCGAACACTGTCCTTCGTATTTCTTTTTCAGCTCTCTTACACTAAGTTCTGTCACTTTGTGGAGTTGCTGGAGCTCCAGCTCGGTTGTTTCCTTGCTCTCTTTGGTTTGTAGACTTTCTTCTTTAAGACAGTCAAACTCGAAGCTCTGTTTATTCAGTTTATCAAACAACTCTTCTTTGCTCTGTTCCAGCTCCCTCTCCAGACATGCTTCTCTTGCCTTACCTAAACTGATCTCTTTCTGGGAAGTTTGCTGTATCGATGTTATGTCTTGTTTTAGAGATTTGTTTTGTAGTGTTACTGTGTGTATTTCATCCTCGGCATTTCTCTGAGTAGTTTCTAGTAATCCTTCTAGTCTTGCCTTTTCCTTGAGTGAACTCTGAAGTTTTCCTTCGATGCTTGAAATAGTTCTGAAATAGATCAATATGGTTAATATCATAAGGATTACTATTCAAGTTTTGCACGCTGTACCATGCAATCCTTCGGTTCTGATTGGTTTATGTGTACCAAGTGACCATATTGTACATCGTAGCAACAGTAAAGACCGTGTTGTAAAAAGTAAAACGCACTGAAATGCCACGCATTATATTTCTGTTACATGGAAATACTTTGTTTAGCTATAGTTCTGCACCTGGTAGTATGATTGGCTGCTTCAGTTATCACGTGTTTTGTGTCGCGTTGTTTTGTTTCGACATCGTGCAGCCAACTCATATTACATACTAAATATGTTGAAGTACTGTTGTTTGTGCTTTATTAGCGAATACATGAATTCGTATTGGTATATTTGCGAGATAGTGCAGTGATAGAGCGGTGCATTAGCTTGATAGTGCAGTGGTAGATTGGTCCATTGGTGAGATGGTGCAGTGGTAGATTGGTGCATTGGTGCATTGGTGAGATATGTCAGTAGTAGAATAGTACATTGGTGAGATAATGCAGTGATATGTTTGTGCATCTGTTGTGTCACTATTTACTATCACGTACCGTGTAGTGGATGAAAGCTGTTGCTGTAACGATTTCTTCTCTCGTTGTAACATCTTCGATTCGTGTTCAAGAGCTGCAACCCTTTCTTTGAACTTTCCTATATCCATCTGTAGATTACACTTTTCAGACTGCAGTTGCGTAATCATAATACATTTTTGCTTGAGTTCGTCACGAATGTCATTACTAATACCTTTCTGTTTGTCCAGATCAGTTTTCAGAGCATCAAGTTCGTGGACAAAGGCGTTTTTCTGACATCGTACTTCATCCAGCTCGGTTTTCTTTCCAGCCAACTCGCGTGTCATTAGTTTAAACCTTCTGTCAACTTTTTCAAGATCTAACTTCAGTGTCTTCACGGCACTGTCAAAAGCTAATTTTTCTTCATTCGCATCTTTCAAGCTTTCTTCCAATTCCCGTTTTTCTTCACCAAGTCTTGTGATTAACACTTCGTTTAATTTCTTGTTTTCGCTTGCTTCTTTAAAATTCCTTTCTAATTCTTGGTATTTTACTTTAAGGGAGTTCAGTCTATACATTTCACTCGCATTTGACTGCCGTGCCTCTCGTAACTGTTCTAACAGCAATTGCTTCTCGTTTTCCAGCTCTGATAATGTCATTTCCTTTTTTTCAAAGTCGGATTTAAGAGTGTCCAATTCGTTTTCCAGATGCAATGATGAAGTAGATAGTTTCTGTAGTTTGTCATTCTCTTTCCGTAAATGCTCCAGCTCGACAGAAAGTAATTTCTCAGTTTGTTCTTTGTCTGCTTGTAGTTGCTTAAAAGCGGCCTCTCTGTGTAGCATCTCCTCCTCCACTTTTTCAAGATTTTTCAGGATTTCAGACTTCCCTTCTAGAGCTTTTTGTTGTGTTTCCATTAGCACCCGGCTTGTTCGCGCCTTCTCACACTTAATCTGTTCGATGATCTTGTTCTGGTTCGGAACAGTATTCTCGTAATCTGATAATTCCAACTGAAGCTTCACCCGCGCATCTTGAGTGGCTGATAATTGCTTTTGGAACCATTGCTTTGCCTTGATCAGCGACGCTACGTCTGAGCTAAGCTGGGTTTGCTGTATAGTAAACTTGTCATTGCGCTTCTGTGCTTCCTCGAGATCCTTCTTGACATCTTCCATGTCGTTTTTCAAATCTTTCATCACTTTTTCTTTGCTAGCTAACTCACCTTCAAGGTTCGAAAGCTTTTCTTGTAGCTTATGACAAAGCTGCTTTGAGAAAGCCAGTTTCTCCTGCATTTCTGTTAGGTCCGTGTCTTTGTTGTGATGTGCTTGCAAGAGCTCCAGTACTTGATTTTCAAGTGACAATCGCTCCTTTTCCAGTTCATTTGCTGCTTCTTGTGGGGCTTCATTGTGTACGTCTGTGTTACTATTGGCCCTTTCTAGCTCGCATTTCAGTCTACTCTCCATACTTTGAAGTTTGCCTTGTAATACCTTCCTTTGTTCCAAGATATCAGAGTACTCATTCTGTAAGGTTTCGAGTCTTCCTTCTAAATTCGCTTTCTCGTATTCTAACTGCTTGTTCTTCTCAGATTCTTGTGTGTGCGGCTCATCCGTGCAAAGTCGGTCCACGGTTCCTGGTTTTGTAGGGGTGGAGAAATATAGTGGTGAAAATCTCCTGGGGCTGACAATGTGCTGGTTAGCGAACTTGGAGAAAGAATTATCATTTGTTCCTTCAGCGCAACCTTGTGCTGTGGAAGATTCGAACGAAACATTGCACTGGCTGTGTGGCGAAGAGACCCTGGTATAAACACGAGGGCTGTTATGGAACTCCTGTTGTTGCTTGTCCACTTCGTGTGATCCAAATTCTATCCCCGGAACCTCGTGGCCTTCATTTACAGTAGGGTTGCTCTGTTCAGCAGTCGAAGTGGTTGGCATCTGTTCACGTTCCACAGTCGATATGTGGTTATTTGTTTCCAGAGGAATACCGGAATACTCAAGACGAATACCAGAATCATCAAAACGTGGAGTAGTGTTAGAATCCGATCGACTCCACGAGCGAGCAGTGAAAAAATCTGTGGATGAAATAGAAATTATTGTAAGTAAGTATCCATTGCAACAGCTTTTGAAATGCTGTTTATTTCTCAAGACAGACACGTGGTGCGACACCTCACACTGGCACGGCGCAGTTCACTAAAGGCCCGTTACTAAAGTTTAAACGGTTCCAATAGCACGTTGATCTAACATCCATCCAACGCTTGTTAGGTCAAAATGTTGGGTCCATTTAAACAGGCCTTGGAACAATGTTAGACCTGTTGACCGATGTTGGGACCATTTCGGAACCATGTTGGACCAAGTTTGATTTTGTTCAAGCGTTGATACAACATGTGCCCAATATGATATTGGCATGATGTTCGAATGGCTAGTGGCTCTCGTACAACAACCATGGTGAAACAAATGTTAGGTGAATGTTGGATCAATAACTAAGCCACAATATTAATTCGATTTCCTTATTCTTATTCTTATAAAAATTTTATTATTCTAATTTGATGAGGTATTCGCGTTCCTTAAGCCCTTACGGGCTTATTAATGTTTGATCCTTTCGTGAGGGCTTAGCAGAAGGGACTTGAATAGCAACCAAGATGCTTTGCGAGTATAGTTCAATTTCTTGTGGACCAATAAGTGTCGGATGAAAAATTATGTTTAGCCACATTGACATCTAGGTGCTTCAAAATAGGTTTTAATGCTATTTTGTTCTGTTACTCCAATAAATAAAAGCATAAAACCTCATGTGGATTGTTTATTTTTATTTGTTTAGTTTATTTTTATTTACTGTTTTGTTTAGAGGGGAGATAGTTATTTGAGAATAATCTGTTAGAACGGATTAGGTGTTTTCAGGAGTCTTAATATTGGGCGAATAATGAAATACATTTCCAGTGCGCTTTTTATGTACATCGTCACTATATGATCTACCAGTTCGTTTTTCTCTGGCTACGAGTTGTGTGTTAATCGTATCGGCTTATGTTTTTCTATCTGTTTGTGTGTGTGTGTGTGTGTGTGTGTCTGTCTGTCTGTCTTTTCGTGTGTCTGACTGACTTTTCTATCTGTTTACCGTCTCTGACAGGCTTTCAGAAGTGTAGCTGTGCCTGTTTGTCTCTCATCCTATACTCTCTCTCTCTCTCTCTCTCTACCTCTACCTTGGTCTACCTCTACGTTTACCTCTGTCTACCTCTGCCTTTACCTATACCTATACCTCTACCTCGGTCTATTTTACCTCTACCTCTACCTCGGTCTACTTCCACCTTTACCTCTACCTCTACCTCTACCTCAGTCTACTTCTACCTTTACCTCTACCTCTACCTCGGTCTACCTCTACCTTTTCTCGGTCTATCTCTACCTCTACCTCGGTCTACCTCTACCTCTACCTCGGTCTACCTCTACCTTTACTTCAGTCTACCTCTACCTTTACCTCGGTCTACCTCTACCTTTACCTCGGTCTACCTCTACCTTTACCTCGGTCTACCTCTACCTTTACCTCTACCTCTACCTCTACCTTGGTCTACCTCTACCTCTACCTCGGTCTACCTCTACCTCTTCCTCGGTCTACCTCTACCTCTACCTCGGTCTACCTCTACCTCTACCTTTACCTCGGTCTACCTCTACCTCGGTCTACCTCTACCTTTATCTCGTTCTACCTTTACCTTTACCTCGGTCTACCTCTACCTCTACCTCGTTCTACTTCTACCTCTACCTCGGTCTATCTCTACCTCTACCTCTACCTCTTCCTCGGTCTACCTCTACCTTTATCTACCACTACTTCAGTCTACCTATACATCTACTTGTTGCTATCGCTATTGCTGTGACTATCACTGTCTCTGTCTTGGCTACAGGTATCTTTAACTAGATAACTCGTATCATGTCTGTTTATTTTAATTGGCTGGCGTCTGTTTCTCTGAACCTACCAGAATTTTTACAGGGCATTTGAAGATGTCCATCGTTGAAGCTACTTTGCCTTGCGCCACCTGGCCATGTCTGGTTACTGGATATGTTGGTATGCTTTATCAGTGCGTTATCTTTATCTTGTACTGTTGAAGTTACTCCGTCAGTCGATTCTGTCGGCCTGTCAGGTTTGTCAGGTTTAGCAGGACTTGGAGTTACAGCATCTCTATAGACACCCTGGGAAGAAGGCGCCTCGACCAGTGAAACCTGTGGAAACCGGTTTGCTCTACGACCTGATTGGTTAGACCGTTCACCAGAGACACCCTCCATGTCTCTATAAGTGTCGTTTGAATAACCTTTAAACTCGAGTAGTTTCTCAGAATCACGTGAGAAATCCTCATTTACTGAATTCTGTGGTGTTAGATTTGAGCCGTCTTTGTTTCCAATTTTAAAGGAAGTACGCAAAATGTTTGGAATCAGAGTTGAACGTGCTCTCTCGTGCTCTGCTTTGTCTGTGTCTCTTTGAGGGATTATGGAATCGGGAATGTGGTTTATGTCTGTTAGTATATTATCTGCAGGTGTCTGAAGCGACACGAAAGAGGCTGTGTCTACATTATCTTCCACCACAGCTGTATCCATGCCGGTATCACAAGGAACTGCGGGAAATGTTCCAAATATGGAAAACTCCTCGCGGGTTCTAGTGATCGGAAATTTTCTTGCTGGAGATGATGGTTCGACTGAATTCATTCTTTTCAACAGCTTTTGTTCACTACCAGCTGCTTCTCCACAATGTAATTCCAGTTTTGGTAAATCGACTGAACTTTGAAGCTGAGCAATTCCAGCGGCGAGCCTAGATGTAGCTGTAGTCTGCACTTGTCCTACGGCAGTTTTTTCACAGCTATATCGGTGCAGGTCGTGAACAGGACTGTCTGGTGGCGAGGACCGGTGTAGACCGTCTCCACAAAGCTCTTGTGTGCATACAGCATCAACAGACAAGTCAAATCGGGTTTCGCGGTTCACCTTCTCTAAATGTGAACCAGTTGCACTGATTGTATCCGTACCTTGGAGTTTGGAACAATTATCAGCAGATAATGTGGAAGCAAACGCGACTGGTGTACTTTCCTCTTGTCCTTTCCTTTCTTTCCCCGAATCTGCCACCCCAGTTGTGGCGGTATTTGAGCCGCCACTCAGTTGTAAAGCTGGACTAGTAACACAGTCTTTCTGGCCAGTACACTGTGGTGAGACAAACCGTAGGCTCGGTAATTCCCCTTGGTTAGTACTCCGTACGTCCGACTCCAAATCGGCTGTGCTGCTTCCGGCAACAGCAGAGCTGTTAATCCCCAAACCTTGTCTGTCGAAAGTGCCTTTAAACGAGCTATCACCAGTCGGTTGAGGCGTAAAACACCTTACCGCAGGCGCGATAGCAGTATGCGGGTTTAGAGATTTCCCCGGACTTTGTTCGGGTGATTTATCATTCCCAGATTCCCCTGCCGAGTACAACCGTAGCACGAGACTTCTCAATTCTTTCTCAAACTCGGTTGGGTTCTTAGGTAAATGTGTAAGAAGTTTTCTTCTAGGATCGTTCTGTGCAAGGCGCCTCTGATGCTCGCGATGTGAGTTGGGTGAGCTGTATTCTAACTCGCTCTCGTAGTCTACCAATGTATTAAACGGCTCGAGGTATGGCAAGCTGACTTCGAACGATTCCTTACTCAGTCCGTTTCTTAGTGCGTTTATTATCTCCTCCATCCGACCATTTCTCTGTAAAAACATTTATTAAAGTAGAACTCAGTTTAATAATCCGCAACACATTTTAATTTTAGTTCTTTCGCCTTAATACTCTCTCCCATTAAACTGACCCCGGGTCAAAGATAAGGACACACCTATTACATATTATGGACAGCCTCTCAGACAAACACTTTGCTAATACAGATCATATCTAAAACAGCAAGTTTAGGTTTTACTGGAATAGTCACATCTTATTCTTGCTCATTTGTTTTGTAACATTTCACTTAAAGGGGCAGTGTCACGGTTTGGGAGACTAAGTTCTAGTAACTCAAATCTTGATTTCGTGTTGGCCCAATCTGAA
>JANUFV010162536.1:0-13416 GCA_024757865.1 Epizoanthus scotinus | reverse complement strand
CTCTCATCATGTCCTCCCACATCAGGGGGTGATCTGTCTGTCTACCTGAGCCGTACCTTTCAGTTGTTCTACAGTCCCCCCCCCCCTTCGTCCCCGGTCAGTCAGAAAACGGTTTATTTTTATCGTATTATTATTTCCAACTATCATAAGATATCGACAATGTCGCCGCGGGAATGTTGCATTCGGACTACAGCACGACGTTTGTAACCACCTCGAGCTCTATAATAAATAACAAAATGTCGAACTACTTCCTTCTGTGGTTTAAAGCCGGTACCAAACGTGAAACGGCTGTCTGTTATGCACGATGCTACACAAGACCAGACAAGAATCTGACGCTCCGGTACACAAACTGTGATGCTACACAACACCAGAAAAGACTCTGACTCTCGCTCTACTCTGACCCAACGTTAGGGTAGGACTACATTACGCTACACAACCTGTGATGCTACACAAGACCAGACAAGACTCTCGCTCGACGGTCTGACCCAACGTTAAGGTTTGACTAGTCTACGTCACGGTACACAAATTGTTCTCTTACCTCCCACGGTCGCCTTATATTGCTGCCGTACGAAGTGTCGCGAAACATAACGATCGATAAGAGCAGACTTGCCCACTCCAACGGCGCCTATAATTAGAACCTTGAAGATCACGTTGTCGACTTTCTCACCCATCTATGATCTAATGTTTGTTTTATAATCAGTCGACTGGTGAAGATCCCGTGGACTTCCGTGGCTGTGGAACGTGCATGAAGCTTAGCCCGGCGTACTCAATTGATGAAATCGATCATCGATAATATCGACATCAATTGATAACAATCGATAACAATCAATCGATTGATCGATGAAATCGATGATCAGTCGATGGAGAACATTTTGTGACCTTTGATCGATGATCGACCTTCGTTTGCGTAAACCAAAAGGCATTCGTTTCGCGAATATAAAGTCAATCGATGCAATTTAAAAAAACAAACTTAAATTTGTGACTATCGATTGATGATCGATTGATCAATACCAATCGATATCAATTTTTTAAAACTAACTTCTATCGATTGTTATCGATTGATCGATTGGCATATCGATGATCGACTGCCATCGATTGAGTACGCCGGGAGCTTAGTTTAAGAATTTACAAGTATACCCAGGTTGGATATGGAATAGTAGTTCTGCAGGAGGAGAGAATTTGTTCACATCAATCCCTCCATGATCCAATATACATATCTAAGTGTATATACAGGCCGTATGTCATAAGCTAGTGTCATACATTCAATATATTTGATAGTGATTCTCACGTGAACATTGCAACCTGATACAAAGCAAACTCTTGACAATGGATCTGGTTATTTGATCTTTATACTGAAAGGAAGAGCATCTGGCAATCACGTGACCAAATTGTAGATTATGTCGGGGCGCACTCAAGCAGATCATCACATAGTGTGGAGTTGTGATGTTTCGCTCCACAGAGGTTGAGTGACAACTGAATGTGGCATTAGCCTGGCCTTGTTATACCAAAACTTCCTGTTTAGCGGGTTAAGCTTGGGTAAACGATCGTAAATTTACATATCTAAGGTATGTACATTTGCATTTATCACGCCAAAAAAGAAAACTTAACTAAATGAAAAAAAAAGCCGAAACGTTTTTTTACCAAGATAAATCAATCTTAACAGTACAACGGAGGAAAATGGCTGTTGGCCTGTTTCTGACATGTATATATTATGTCGTTCTTTATACTTATATACTGACCATTATTGGGGGATTATCTGGTGATTAGTCAGTGAGCCAAGAGCTTGGGTTGTGATTGTTTCATTCAAGTGTCCGATAACAGGTGCCCGAAAACAGAAATTGATGTCGGAGCGAACCCAGGGCAGCGTCGCCCATTGATAGGGGTGGCGAATGGTCCTGGAAAAAACATGGGTCTCGGAAGTCTCGGACATATCTTGACTGGGTCTCGGAGTCTCGAATTTCTGAAAAGTGCGTCTCGGCGTCTCGGATTTTACCATTCGCCACCCCTATTGATGTTCTTTTCCACTGTTTGCGGCGTCGTTTCATGTTTTTTTTAAAACATTTGTTCGTATCTACTTGGTCGGGTCTGGGTACGAGTGACAACTCGCATGGTACAGTGGAACCCCGATATAACGAACCCCGATATAACGAAGTCCCCGTTATTACGAAGTATTTTTTTGGGCCCGGCAAAATTACAGTAATTTGTATGGGCTGTAATAGTGCTGTGATAGTGCTAGTGCAGGCTGTGCTAGTGCTGTGATAGTGCTAGTGCAGGGCTGTGCTAGTGCTGTGCTAGTGCTAGTGCAGGGCTGTGATAGTGCTAGTGCAGGGCTGCTGTGCTTGTAATTGAATTGAACAATAAATCGATTAAATTATAATAGGAAAAATTACATAATAAATTGCAAGTTTGAGTTCTAAAACACGGGAGTTAGCGGCTATGATCGTAGGCCCATAATTTACTCTTGAAAGCATCCACACTTGGGGCCTCTACAACAGAGTTTGGGAAGATGTTCCATGTATGTGGTAGTTTGTGCGCGAAGCTGGCACTTCATATGCTTGCAAATTAATATGCCTCGAAGCTATTTGGTACCGGGATATTTTGAACTTTGTTCCCATGTCGATCAGACCACTGTAAATCTTGTATCTTTCAAGTTTCACTTGTCAACAGTCACATTAAGCAGTCATTCAAGCGAGACAATTATTCCATATTTAGAAGGGCATAATATAAATAGTTTATTTACAAAATTGCAAATATAAAAGCGGAGGAATGGAATACTGAACGCAAGTTCACCAATTCACTGTTTCTTCAATTTCACAAATGATTTTCAAGTATTGTACATTTCTTATTTCTATAACAATCTCCAGATTTGGAATAATTTCGAGTCAAGTAACACCCCGTATCATATACCGAAACGTTTCTATTCTTACTGTCAGGATTTAGGACCAGAACAGATATTGTGTTCCATAGAAGCATTGTAGCACAAAATACAGCTGTTTCAAAAAGGTTGCCCGAGTGCATGGGTGCATTTCTGTGGGTTAACAAAACTAAGAAATAATGCAAGTGACTGCAAAGGAATGCGTAAGATTTAGTCAAATCACGCAGTGAACTATTCAACTTTACTCGTACCATAAATTACAAAATTGCCTGAAAGCGATCCACACTTCCTTTCCGTCATGAATTGCTCGAATGGCTTTGGACAACATTTTTAAAACAGCTGTAGTCAAGCAGATTACGAACAGGTCTGTGTAGTTACTTGCCTCCTTCTGTCCGTTACTATGACAACAATTCCCAAATCGTACTGATAACAAAAGTGACGGTGATAGTCGTGTTATTCTTAGTCCGTACTTATCAGGGTTACTTATAATCACATTCACAGTCACACAGCCTCGTTCTCAGGGTCTTCCCTGCATCCAATATGGTCACCATGGCAAACAGTAGATCACGTGATCCCATCAACATCTTCAAAGTAATTAATTAGGCCGCTTTAATATCAGGCCTGGATACTTAGAGATCACGTGATATGTTGTTTGCCAGGGTATTCTGGGAACGAACTTACTGATGACGTCGAAGAGAGTAATTTCATTTACAGTCAAAAGCATAGTGATTATCAGGAGACATAATTTATAGTCAGTGATTCGTACTGACAATCGTAATTTTAGTCACCATTGTCGTTAAATGGTCAATAAATCATCAGTTGTAGCTGTAGTTATAGTGATAATCATAAGAGTTTGCAAAAGGGAGGTTTGTCACAGTAACGAGCAAAACTGCAAGCAAATGTAACATTCACTTATCACGAGGTTTCGTCTGGATAGCCACGTTCAAATTTTGAACACGAGTTGAAAATATAGGATATCTCCGAGTCGCTCAGTATTGAAAAGTATGCCGACTCTAAAGAATCGAATACAGACGAGTCTTGAAAGGGGACTCTGAACTGACTGTATTTAGTTCTGGTAGAGAAAATATTAAAGAAATGACCCAACAAAGTGCCTACTGGTTATTACCATTCAGTCATACAGCATGACTTGTCATATACCTGCAGGTTAATTATTACACGCTCTTTGGAGCCTACACTATGACAAGAAAATTATTTCCGTCTTCACTTAACGCCAAGTTCGGGAACACCTATGGACGTAGAAATTGTCGTTTGACTATTTCACACCTTAAAATAACTTAATCTGTGCCTCAACAAAACCAGTGTATTCAAGTGACGAAATACTTGTGAACATTTAGAATCTACTACAGAAATAAACTGTGTCTTCTGGTGATGCAAACAATAGCATTAGAATAGTTCCCAGTTTCCACTAGACCAAATCGTTTTCAAGACAGAGCAGTCATATTCAGTGAGATATTATGGGATGGCTGGAGCAATTTCCTTAAAACTGTGGCAAGCCTTCAGAGCCAATTTCTCTTGACTGTCCATAGATTATTCGCATTACACTGTCCTTGCATTAGCAAAGCAGCTTTGACCAATAAAATGTGCCAGTTTCGCCTCGTGTTAATAACAGGTGAATTCACCCATGACTTTTGAGACCAATCAACAAATATGATGCTTTTTATCGTTTGTAAGACGAATGTTGCACACTAGTTATTCAACATAGTGCCAAACACTACAATGCTCTAGTTCAATTCCATTCAAATGGACTTGTACTGTCAACGTCTGCCGCGAAATATCAAAACTCTGGTCCTTCCTCGTGTAGGGTAATATATTCTCAAGACAGGGTTAGTTGTTAGATTTGGGAGTGTGACATCATATGTGTTCTGTACACGAAGAAACAACCCAAACCTCCACCTGCGCTGAGTTGGCGGTAAACAGAAAACCAGGATCTAAAGGCCTCTAATGATCCGCTGAAGTGACAACCTCTACGAGGATCATCCGAGATATAATAGGTAATCCACCAGCCATCCCATAATATTATGTACTTAATATGGTTGCTCAGTCTATCAACTTAAATAAGATCAACAATGTTAACCTTCGAAGAGTCGCTTGCCAGCTATGTTACTGCCACAAAACTACTAGATGCTCGCATGAATTTTAGAATGAAACTAGAAACATCCACCAGATCTCTGATAGATGAGAAGACAAATAATCAAAGAAGAAAATAAAAGCAGTAAAGGTGAGAGGAAAGTACTAGATAATATTCAGTGACCACCCAAACAGCAGTTGTGATCATTGGATGGATGACGCTGATTTAATAAAAATAAATTCAGTAACCGACGAAAGTGGAGTTCACACTCTGATGCTATTACTGCAACAAGAACTGAGAAGACATATTCCTATTTTTACGATTCTAAATTATCCGAATCCTTAAATATATTTTTACATGTCTGTAGCACTTTGCACAATAATTGATATATAAATAAACTATCTCTCTGTTTTATATCTCTTTTTTGTTTCGTAAAAATGTCTCAGATGGAAAATAATCCAACTTTGAGTACCGGCTCAGACGTTATAGTAATAACTTAAAGGCCAACAGGGAGCAAGTAGAAAAGTGTTTGTACCTTATCGAGCTGTATAACGCCATCATTTAGACATCAGATACCATTTCAATATTCCACAATAAATTGAAATCCAGTCTGGAAGAAAACCTGGAAACTTAGTTGTGTTGTATGATCACGAGAACTTGTTGGAAGAGGAGAAGAACGATGTACACCACAGTCTAAATTATTCTGGAGACGTTTCTTCTGGAATAGAGTTTGTGTGTTGTCGATGCATGACATCCTTTTTACTGGAGAGAGAGAGAGGTATTATCCACAAACAGGACAATCATGTGAGCATGCCTTTACAGCACTAAGGGAACTCCTAGTCAATTAACTGTAGACCAGCCACTAACGCAGATGGCTTATTTTATTCACTGCAGAAGTACCGCCCAAGACAAATCTTCTCCAAGGGAAGCATTCCAGTTGCAAATGAAAAAATGTCATCTGCTTTAGAGGCCGCAGCAGGGTGGTAGAATGTGATATCATTTATAAATTTTAGTCCACGACATTGATTTAACTAAAACGAAGTGAGATCAATAGCTAAAGCTTTCCCGTTTACAGGGTTATAACCTAGTATGGCTCATGTCAATAGAGATAGGTGACATTCGTAGTGGAATGTTTCTACCTTTCAAGAACCATATCTCAACCATGTGTTGCACTCTTTCAACTATTCTATACTTTATGTAACATCGTTCTAAAGCAAAGCATATACAATGCACCCTATGATATCACGGCTACCACCCTAAAGTTAGTGACTGGCTGAGGTATATGTCAATTGATTCTACTTTACTTCTAACAAAGAGATGTCGACTTCTGCAAAACGAAACTGGTAGTGGTGAACCAACAAATTGCTTCTAATAAAATCTAATATATTATATGTCAGAGGCAAGGATATCCTTCAGTTGCTGGTCGTAAGAGGGACCAGCGTTCCTAATTAGTAGGCAACTCGTGGCCAGGTTCTATAATAAAGTTTACTGATCGATTGGTTGAAGAAAATATCCTGGACATTGTTCAGACAGGTTGAGAGTAACAGAATGAAGCGATAGAATGAAACGACACGTTGTTTTAATAGTAACATAAGTCAGCTACAGTGACCACGACAATAGCTGTGACTTTGCATTAGATGCTACAACAGCAGAGGCACGCAAATAGATCTATATATAATTGGTTTAGCACTGGAAAAATGGTGTTCGCTTGTCGATCACCATCCTAAGCAAAGTGTTCCTAAAGCATGGTGCATCAACTCTGAATTGAACTGTGGCATTAAAGGCGTACTGAACGAGTTATTCTAAAAACTAATTATGTTTGAAAAACCAACTTCACTCTACTGCAGAAAGTCGACATCTAAAACAAAAGTAAGTGTAATATATAAGGAAGATAGGTAACATATTTTAGTCCCCTTAATGCTGTTAAGTACAGGTACATGTATGTTGGCACCAAGTTGAAGATTCCATATTTCAGGGAACCATAAATATGATCGGATTAATCTTGTATGTATGTGGAAGAGCGATGGATGTGAAACTCTTGCGATCACGGATAGGTCACGCAACATTTGACTGTGGTTTCTGCAGGACGGCAGGTTGCATGTCTCTCCTAGACTCGCTCTTCACGAACACTGCAGTGGGAGGACTATTCAACTGCTGGTCTGCAGTCTTGACAATGATACTCTGAGCAGCAAGAGTCTGCTGTGAGATAAACGTTTGATTAGATTGTGGTGGCGCAGGCGCAATGCGTGGCTGAATTGGTAATTGTTGCTTCAAGAACTGTGCATTGATTTGTTGGTGTTTCTGTTGTTGATGTTGTAGTTGTTGCTGTTGAAATTGCTGTTGTTGGAGCTGTTGTTGAAGGGTGATCTGTTGAAGTTGTTGCTGTTGCTGTTCAACTTGTTGCTTCAGTTGTGCGATAGGCTGTTGCGATGTAGGTATGGACTGATGATTGAAGTATAGTGTTTGTTGGCCCTGTTGAGGGCTATTGGGTATGACAGTCGTCTGTTGACGGCTATTGGGTATAACATTCCTTTGTTGAGCGCTATTGGGTATGACAGTCCTCTGTTGTTGGCTATTGGGTATAACAGTCCTCTGTTGAGGGCTATTGGCTATGACTGCCCTCTGTTGAGGGCTATTGGGTATAACTGCCCTCTGTTGAGAACTATTGGGTATCACAGTCCTCTGTTGCGGCTGGCCCTGTTGCGGAGACCCTTGACCTGGCGATGATATTTGGAGTGACGTTGATTGCGGAATTTTTACATGTAAAGTCGGAGCAGCCGTTTTTTGTTGAACAGACTTGTGAAATGCATTTGCCCTCGGATTACCTTTACCTGTATGGGAAAACAACAAATAAGTTAAACCTAACCTTAAAGTTCTTCAATATGCTGGTAAATTGGTTTGACAATGCTACGCATTCTGTGACATTCGTTTGCACACTACACAGTCATCTTACTGTATTGAAGGTAAAAGATAAAGGCAAAGACTAGGAATGCAAAAATATATTAGGTAAGCTCGATACGATAACCAGGTTGAGAACCCTTTTTTTTTGTTTCAAATAATAATAATAATAATAATAATAATAACTGTATTTAACTTGATTGGCAATTTGTATAAAAACGTGAATGTCTTGATATTCATGAGTAATCGAATGTTGTGTGAAACAATATCTATATGGTTTCAATCATAACACAGAAGCAATTCTATAAGCAAATATCTTCCATATAGAAGCTCAACTGAAAACAGATATTTAGACATGCAAGGCCCAGGAGCAAAAGTACTCGTTAAAATGCGTGCATGTGTTAAACGGGCATATACGTTTACATACATGCAACTGCTCCTTTCTCCCCTATACAGCGAATACCTCCATCACCACAACTCCACTTCTTACATACAGATATCTCCCACTTCCCATGCAGGTTTTCCCCTTCGGTCAATAGAGCTACCCCGTCCCCCCATTCGACTATCATACCTCCATTCATATAATCCCTTTCTGCTGTACAGATATCTCCTACTTCTCATATACAGGTATTCCCCTTCAATCAATAGAGCTATCCCCTCCCCCTATTCGGCTATCATACCTCCATTCATATAACCCCCTCTGCTGTACAGATATCCCCTACTTCCGACATACAGGTACTCATTCCCCTTCAGTCTATGAAGCTACCCCCCTCTCCCAAGTATCTCAATTCTATAGGTAAATGCACCTCTTTGTTGCTGTACCGATGTTGTGACCTGCTGGTTGCCTATCACTTGTGCCTGAGGCTGGAGTTGGGCCACTCCCATATTATTGAATATCAAGCTCTGTCCCTTGGTGAAGTTCGTCACAGATACCGGTGTGGTTGTCGGTGCTGCCATGCTCCCCCCTGTAACAGCTGCCTGGCTACCAGAATTACCTTGGATAACAAAACTAAGGGGGTAGCCCTTCGTACTTGTCACAGTTTGTGTAGGCGGCGGTGAAGGGCCAGTTCCATTGGATAATGGAGACGATACCTGGACGTTCTGTTGGGTTCACACAAAGAAAACAAATTATTATTACATTCATGAATAAAATATATTCTTTGTGTGCTTAATAACGCTAGTCCAAATGACGGACGAGATTTAAGGGAGGGAGTTGATCACAGGGATGGGTTAACACAAAATTCTTAATCACAAAATATAATAAAGTACATGTGATTGTGCACTAAGCTAACCACCTGTTCACTGTCGTGTTGAGAAATACAACGTGAACATTATATATTATAGGTGTACTCGAATGTTGACAGGCTACCTTAGTACAGTTGTAGCTTATGACGCCACAAAGACTGAAGAAAAGGAAAGTTGCAGGAGTCGCTTTAATAGATACTTGAGGTTGAACCCAGGAACTCCTGTTTAGTAGTCTGAGATCTTATTGACCGAACCAACTGGGTACATACACATATTTACTGGATACAGACCCGTAGACAAGATATCTAGTGGACAAACTCAAGTATTATTGAAACTAGAAATTAATGACTATGACACTATGTCACTTATGAACATTATGTGTGGAAATAAGTTTTGGGGGAATGAGATTAAAGAAAGAGCAAGTGCATACATGTCATTGGATGTAGGCTGTTACCCAGTAACAACTATTATAGCAAACTATTAGTAAGTGTATGTTGCTCGTGAGTGCAGAACTTGCCTGTTTGTTGAGAAACACAGGACTTCCCCGCTGTGCCGATGAGCTGGAGGACACTTTACCTGCAACGCGAAGGAATCAAAGTACAGTGTGTTAGTCATGGATTTGTTTGTAGCAAGGGTTGGGGTGAGATGTCATTTATAACACATATATGTACACAAATCGCTTGTTCACACTTAAACGAATGTGGACACTTTGATACATGTAGGAACCTCCTGCTTTATTTAATGAATCATATTTTGACATGTAAATGTATAAAGATTAGATACGCACATGTGTACATGTATGAACAACATTGTCATCTGCAACACTTCTAATAGTATAAGATCTAGTGTTCGTAAAACTAAAACAACATGTCCGACCAGTCTGCTGAACCTGGTCAGCGGTAATAGACTTGACCTTCTGGTCAGCGGTAAACTCTGCAATAGATATGTTAAATACAATAACTTATAATAACAAAAATACATTCGTATTCCACATGTTACATACATGTAGTTCACATGCGCATAACAGTTTCACAAAACTTTAAAACTATGTTTGAACAACTGTTAAAATCTAATCTATCCAAATGTAAATTTACAAATTAAAATATACTTTAAAAATATGTGTTTTAGGGGCCGTTTTTAAACTTGCAAGTGAGTTTATCTGTCTGATGTAGGTAAACTGTATTTACATATAACAGGAAGTAGGAATTATGCAGAAAAATATGAAATCTAGAACAACTTATCAAGGAAAACCAGGGATAGCAGTGATGGCAAAGTTCTATATATTATATTAAAACTGTAAATATATGTGAATCATGTCTTACCAGTCGCAGGGTCAAATTGCCCAGCCAGCTGTAGGGAACAGGACCAAGAACATTAGATACAATACATCATATGTACAACAACAACAACAACAACAACAACAACGTATTTATTTGCACTTAATACATTTTTTACAGTTTTATAAATTAAATAAATGAAAATTACAATTGTGTAATAGTATTCAATTATTGGTATTTAAATCAGTTACAAACTAAAAATATTATAGTTTCACCTTGACAATTCTGAACTGCTATCTTACCCTCACTGCCGTCTGCTGCAAACTTTGATTCAGTTGCTTAGCGACCGTTCTGACAACAGGTGGAGATCTAACGTTTTGTACTACGGGTTTACTCCATTTTGGATCCTGATAAAGATCAATATAAAATGTATTATACAATTTTTAGGTTGGGTTTCAACTGAACTCTGCAAGTCTGTCAACAACATTATCATTATAGAGCATCTTACAGTTCATTCTTTAGTTCAAACACACTGAGGAGTAACAAGTTTTTTGGACTCTATACTCCAGTTTACTCCGAATTTAGAGTTACTCCGTTTTACTCCATCTCTGAGGGTGGAGTAGATCGGAGTACTCCGGTTTAGGAGTACTCCGAGAAAGGATTTTCTATTTGTTTGCATGGGCTCTAGCTTGTGCTTTCGTGCCATTTATAACTAGTTCCAGGTTACAACAACACTCGTCAATCGCAACACGCCACTTCGGTCACATAACCAGCATGACGTATCACTCCGTTTTGAGATTTCGCGGGGTTTTTTCGATTCGTACTCCGGTTCTACTTCTGATTACTCCAAGAGGATTACTCCGTTTTTGGAGTAGAACAAAACAAAAAGTGCCCTTAGTTTTTCTACTTTCTCTAAACTGTACTTTGTGAGTGTATACAGATCGATCAGGCTCTTAGTTTAAGCACGAGACAAGTAATATAATTTCCTCAACAATACATGTGCAAGGTAAACAGCATTTTACTTATTCAAACAAATGCCCTCACTGATCAAATACTGTAACTTCAGATTATGACATTTACCGCAGTTGCTTTTATTAACTCTTCCAGCACCTTAGCCCAGTTATGCATTGCTAATTGCTTATAAAGCAGATTGTAAGACTGACAATTCATAGATCGAAGAAAACTTGATATTCCTGATCAGCATTTTCATTCTCGTTACTGAATGACTCACACTTGAATTGATATGTAAGGAGACAGGCTGCTGATTTCACTGACTGGAGCTAAAGAGATTAATATTACATGTTGTAAGAAATTTCAAACTTTCATAATTATAATGTCTTTATAAATGGCTGCTCCATGACTCTATGGGGGAGGGAGTGAAGGACTAAGGTAGACAAATTCAGATGTTGATCATACCAACTCTTATAATATATACTTCCTGGTAGAATGCCATGTAGTTGTCCTATAAGGTTAGGGTTTAGTCTATAGATAGGATGTATAGGATGACGTTATGGCATTTCTACCATGAAGTATATACCACTCAGCTTATTGCCATGATAATGAAATCCAAGTGCTAAAATCTAAAATGTATTTCAGCCCCTGCAAGGGTTACCGGTAGTTTCATTAGCTATAGCTCACCAAAATTGATGACAACTGCCAACCTACCTGTGAGCTTTTGTACAAATTTGCACCACTTGTTGTTGGAGATGACGCTGTGGTAACCGAAACTTTTCCATGCACAGGAGCAGGTAAAATATCCTTGATCCCACCTATGATAGGTGACGTCTGTGCAACAACTGCCGCTGCACCACTCAACGGCATACTGTTGAGTGACGACGACAAAGAGTTTGTTGTAACAAATGTTGTTCTTGTAGTGGCAGCTGCTGGCTGTGTAATGATGCCAGGAGATGAAGAATGTTTCAAACTTGTGTCTGAACTAGCCTTTGAATTCATGTTCAAATTTGAGCCTAAGCCCTGAGGAGTAGTGGTAGGAGTGCTATTATGAAAGACGTGGTTGTGATTAAGAGGTTGTCCATTTGCAACATTAACATCGATACTGGCAACAATGTTTCCCATATCACTAATTGCCTGACTGCTGGCATCAGGTCTCAAGTAACTAGATGAACGCTGGCCTATTAAATCATTTGTTGCATGATTTGTCGTTGTCTCGGCATATGTCCTTTTGCCATGACTTGAGTTCAATGATCCGTATACACTTGAGTTATCTGAACTGTGGTCAACAGTCGACGACACATGCAATGAATTGCTGTGCTTGTGAGATTTATTTCTAGGAGGAGGTGGTGCTTTCAGAAAATTATTCAAATTCCTATTTGAACTTCCAAACGTCTTTGACTTATCTGCTACTGAAGACAAACCTAAACATATCCAACAAAGACAAGTATTAGGCACAAGGTTCAAAGACATGGTTGAAAATCTCAAAAGAGGTTTGTTCCACAGTTTATGAGACTGATATTTACAGAAGTTTTAAGACAATGGACAAAACATAAATAACACTAATAATAAATCCAAAAAATAATTTCATTGTTTTCATAATTATACATTCTGAAATACTTTGTAATGAGGTTGAATATCATATTCTTAACAACAGAAGTTTGTTGTTCCACAGTTTAATTAGGAAACTGTTTATAGAAGAAGGCACAACTACATGTAGTGTAGAGGATAAAAATCTAAGAACACAAAAATAACTCTATGGTGTTCAACTTGGAGCTACCTGTCATGAAAAAATATACAAGTTGAAAAATAAATTTCCCAAATGACATGAGAAGCAAGTTTAAGCACTAGCTAGTATTTTTAGTTATGTAGTCATCATACTCTGGTGGACTAGTTTTGAAAAAAAGTAGGGATTCTACGTTGGCGAGTAGGTCACATTAAGATTGATTTAATTAACTGTAGGAGTTGATGTTATGCTGTTCGCTGTGAGGGTGGTAGGTTTGAGCTGACGTTTGGAGCGTTAGCCCTTCATCAGAGCAAAACGAAGGACTAACGCTCGAAACATCAGCTCAAACCTACCA
>JANUFV010162425.1:0-13418 GCA_024757865.1 Epizoanthus scotinus | reverse complement strand
TAAAAATGAAAAAATCAAGGCAACGAAGTAAAAATGTTAGATGTCCTCAAAATTAATTTTTTTTCTGGCTGTTGATTGGAGCTTGATGAATTTAAAGTTGTTAGCTTTTGTTTTACCGCAATGGAAGCATAGGCCAGAGATAAAACATAAATACTAGGAAAATATAAATATTTCATTGCCTCTTTTAAAAATATATTTTTTCGGGGACAGCACGTGTGTGAAGTGAACACTAAGGGAACGTTTTGGCGCTGAAATTTTGCACACGGCCAAGCTTACGTCATAAATTATTTTTAAAATAATAAAAATATCAATTACCCCTATTTTGTGCTGCAAAGTTTGATACGTTTGTGGCAGACTATTTTGAACAAGGACACTGTGTCACGACTATTCTTTAAATAAAAAGTACAAACTCTTAAAAATATCGTTAATCCTGCTTGAGATATGTTCAGGCGAACTGCAAGTATCTTTTGATCATTGTTTGGTAAACAACTTGTCAACTGACGGGAACTGTTCAATATAAATTTGTCAATTGAAATTACCCCACATGAGTGACAAGCTGGTATCATGTCAAAATATGAAATTATTGCTTACTCATAGCTCACATGTTCCACTCCCAGCCCCTGCGCTGCGAAGAAAACCCCAAGTACCAGAGTTTCTAAGTAGTGATGCACATGTTTAAAATTATCTCAACAGTGTGAAGATATTGCTGTTTAACGACTGTTATTATTCTGCTATTAATGTTATACAACATACGAGGTAACGTCACTGCTAAACTTGACACAACAGCGTCTGTCTTTGTATTCTGTGTCAATGAAACATAAAACATGCGATTTCAAAGCGGCTTTGTAAAAATAACAGCCAGTTCGTTGTTCGTGTTTGTCCTATCAAGTATCTTCGCATTTCTTTCTATGTTCGAGGTAGAAGCTAAATCAAGCATTAGCTAAACGAGTAGTGAAAATTTAATGTCCTTTCGCACTTGACTTAAGCTGCTTCCAGTCATTCCAGTGTTTTGGGTTCAGTGCATCGACAGTTTTTTGTCACCAATACTCCAATTCATACGAGCCAAAACAGTATCACGAATATTGTGTAATTTTTGTTTGCCATAACAAGAATATGTTGAGCTTTGTGTACAATTCTACTTTTAAAATAAGTACGAAGTCGAACCAGGTCAAACCGAACATTTTAAAAGATTCTTTAGAAATTGTCAGCTAGCCAATAGAAAGGTTTGTTTTGGCTATTCAGATGTTGCGTATTATTGCTTTCACTTTTCTCTTGATAGATAACTTTGATGACCTCTTCGACTTCGTGTGTTGAATACAGAATGAGAAGCGTTGTTTTGACCGCACATTTAATAGTGACAGATTGAGTCGGAAGTACCATCTATGTGGTTTTGCAATCAAACAGAAACGCGAAACCATAATTTTAGAAGATGCACAGGTGATATAGAACGCATAAAAGGGACGAAGAATTTGTTTGTAATTATAAGCACATCTCCTGAAGATCTGATGTAACACTCTGCGACATTTATATAAAACCGGATATCAGAAATTGTGACATGCCCTGGGCTATTTCGAGTTTCAATTTCAATGGTATCGGGTGAGCCTGGTCTCTGTCATGTCGCGTTTATTTCAAATCTGTGATGCATGATACTCAGAGTTCATTATTACACTTTGCCGTCGTCTCGATCATTTCTACGTTGATTTCTAGCAGGAAGAAATATAATAAGCAAACAGCTCCAAGTTTTCTTCTCACGCCGAATCTGATTTGGCGTGTGGAAACGAAACCCCAAGCAGATAGTTTATACACCACGTACATGTCAATATAAACATTTCAAGACTAAACCGAGCGTCAATTTCAGAGCTAAGCTGGTGAAATGGTTCGGTGAAATCGATTGTTACAATGAAGAAATCGACATGCCTGTCAGATGTTTCCAATCCTTTTGCAGGGATCGATTCTTAAACGATTGTAATCCAGGTCTTCTAAATGTGCTTACAAACTTCTCCAAGTTATTCGAGATTATTCGCATCGCGGAGTGCTTTAACTGCGGCAAATTAGATTCAGGCATGCCAAAATGTCTTGCTTGAAATAATAGGTGTCGGGTGTCTAAGAAAATTGACAAACTACTGACACGTGATTGGTCCGTGGGCTATGTAGTACTCTGGGGGCGTTCTGTTAGCCAATTAGCATGGCTGGCCTTTGTTTCGGCTCAGAAACCAACATCATCAGCCAGACAAGGCGATTTCATCTTTACGTTTCCGCCTCTGCTACGATCACTGATTTTACTGTGCTGTATTGAACGCTATAAAGAATTTTCCCAACATTTTTAGCCATGGATGAAGGTTAGTAAGTACGAATTATGGACAAATCACAAGAAAAAGTGGCTCGTTCGCCGGCAAAAGTGCAAAATTTGGATGCAAATTCGAACGTTCAGACGAGTTCGCATGAGGAGTTCAGTGCCAACGCCACGATTTCGAACCGTGGGCAAAAGAGACCGTTTACCTCGGAAGAATTGCTTGAAAACAACATAACTTCCGTAGCACGCAGTTCGACGGATAAAATTTTGTGCAGAAAACCAGAGTACGCCGTTGCTGCACAGCCACAATATTTCCAACAAGTTGCTGGCCCGACTGCAGGTAGGTTTTCACTCGTCCAGTTGACTCAATAATTTATCCCTTCTAACTCGGGAATCTTAACAGTGATCCCGCAGTCTAAAAAGGTTTCTTACCATCTAATTCATACACAATCTTTGCTGTAATCAACTGAAGTATTTCTGGCCGTAAATCGCTGTAAAATTTAGGAAGTTTGATGAGAATGAGAGGTTTTGATGCACGCGCTCGTTTCGCCACACCAAGGAAGATTGCTATTGAAGATTGTTACACATTTTATGCCTTCAATCTAGTTGAGCAGAATGAACGTGTAAACAGAATTAAACGGGTCTTTTATTTCCTGTAGTTGTTAAAAGTACTTAGGTCCTGGTATAAATTTTTATTTAGTGCTTAATGTTGTTCTTTTGGAGAAGTAGTAAGCTCACGACAGTCGGCGATTCAAAGAATCCCTAATATTCGTGCGTGTGTGTCGCTGCCAGTAGTCAATACATTTGATCATGTTACGATGTGTGTGTCAGAAGTCCCTTTGTGATCAAACTTAGAGCGTTGTTTTAGATCGAGAAATAGCTCAGATAGAGAATTTATAGTGTAAACTCAGAGCTAGTAGCTTGTTTTATGGGGGAAAATTCGGAAACACTGTTTTTGTAATGATTGAAGGGAGATTCCTTTAATGTGAACTACGTACCGCACGCATCAAACACAATGCCACTGTGAATTTTGCTTCAAACGACGCCTTGTCGACATACTGGACGTTAACAATTTTTTCACCTCTTTACTGTATTTCTATAAATGCAAGATCTATGGATAAAAAATCTCGAAACTTTTGTATTTTGAATTTATCCATTTGGTTGTGCAATATTTTATGATCCAAACGTAACTTCCCTGTTGGTTGTGAGGTGTTATCAATAAATTTGTAGCTCTGGCGGTCGTTACCTACGAATATAAAATCCGTTTAATTTCATTCCTTCTGCAGTATTCGAATTGTTTTCAATCTAAAACTTCCAATTTTCCCATAGAGTTAGGTTAACAGGGATTGCGATTCTTTGGTTATAATGCAAAATCAGTGATCGATTGATGATGAAGGCGCGGGTTCATATTCCCCAAATTATTCTGTACGGCTCGGCAGCGTGGTGATTGCAACAGCTGAAACCGATCGACAAATAAGTCAGAGACTTGGAAAAAGAGGAAGTTGTGATGTCGAGAGGATAGAGATTATAGGAAAATTATTGTGGTTGTCATTAGAATTCAGATCTTTTCAGAAAAAATAGCTGAATCGAGCGCTCTTTATGTTTTGCTCGACCGCCAAACATAGCGTCATCGCAGCATCAATTAAGTTTGTGTTGATTAAATGTTTGCCACCCTGAAATTATATTTACGATCTTCTCCAGTGGCGTAAATAGATTTCGTATGCGAGGAACAGCTTTTCTAGATTAGACTTGCGCTGTTGTTCTTTTACTTTCGTTCCATAAGGCAGTGACTTGTTCTGCTGACCTTCTTACATCCACTCTACGTGGCCCCTTTCACATGTGTACTTTTACTTGTCGTTTTGCATACACACTACTCTGCATTAATATAATAACGTGCTTCCGTTTCACCGCACTCATATCACGCTTTACATTGCCTTTATCATTCTGGGTTGCCAAGTAAGTGTCTTGTCACAAATAAATTGCTCTAAACTACACAGTTGTGGCTTGCCAACCTTTTTCTTACTCCAAAGTCCACTTAAATATGTGACGTGAACATTAAGATTTTCACTCTGAGCACTGACCTCGTTTTGTGCCCGCATTACATATTCCCTTTGAAAATTATCCCGATAAGAAAAAGTTCATTATTTGGAAGGAGCCAAATTTGCAATGAGTAAGTGAGTGAAATTTTGGGAAAGCTGATTCAATAACAATGATAATGAGCTTGTACGAAAACCATGGTCATTTGAGTGATGAGACCGAGGTTCATAAGTTTCAAGTGAGTCCTAGCCCGTCATAGTCATTTAGAAATGAAATCATATTGGTTTATTTATGTTTTTGACGACAAAAGTGCGCCCGGGTTGAACCCACATTATATCAAGACTCAACAGTGAAATATTACAAGCGTCATTCGTCTCTGGAAAAGAAAATGAATCTCCGTAATCGAAGACCGTGCATTCGTTTTCCATAGTTGACGTTGTTTCAAGAAATTTTGTAATTTATGTTGTAGTAGATTTGGCTTGTAATTTCATCAAAATATCTATACCGGTATATCGTGTCATGAAATAATCTCACTATGAAAATAAAAAAGGAACCTGAACAAGCTTTTATATAAATAGTAGACAGACGACAGTGCTTTGACATCCACATCCGGCTCAAATTCTGCCATGCATTTACAAGCACTAAAATGGAAGAGCAATTCGTACTAGCCAGCTACAGCCATATTTCCAAAGGTAGTGGTGCGGCGTTCCTTGATAAACAACTGTTGGTCTAAAAAAAATACTCATAAAGAAAGAGAAATAGTTATATTGGAATCTATTCAAGACCTCTTTGTGTTGCATTTTGTTGAAACGACACGCACGCTTGATTTCCGTCTATTGTGATGGGTTTACGAGTTGCCCCAATTACTATGCAAATGATATCACACTCAAGCGCAGCTAGTTACTTGGGTAGCTGGGGCCGGCATTTACTTTACAATCCAGGTTTGGTTGCTAGATTATGCGAGAATGAACGTATTCAGATGGAAGACGTTATAATCGAGATTTTTTTGACGCGCTTCTCGTTTTGTAGGAACAGAGAGTTTTGTTCTCTTAAAAACAGACACTCGCTCATGACCGCATACAATTACTCTTTCTCTAGTGTATGATATTGCAGTTTCACTTTAGTGATCATGTCAGCTTTTGTTTTGTCTTTTTGTAAACCTCATGTTTTCGTGTGAAGTGCGCTCCGCGACGCGCAAAGCGTCAGAACTGGAAACCGCAGCAACGGCAAAGTGGTTTCGTGTGGTGTAACCTAATAACGCTGGCGATCTAGTACAAAGTGAAGAGAATCGAAACGTTAGTTTAATCGCTTTGGGTAGCGCCCTGAATATGTAAATAGGCAGGGGTTTTCCCAACCGCTTTATAAATAGAAAGAGCAAGCATCAAACTATATTTCTAAAATTGGTATAAAGTAGCATTTGAACATTTTCGTTTTCAGAAGCTGAATAAACTAAAGTTCGTATTTTTGAAGATGTGTTAAATTGCACATCATTAGAATTGGCAAATTATGGAGTTAATAAAATGAGAAATGCAATATAATTTTGTGTTTAAAAATATAGTGTCGACACAAATATCAAATTGAGGACATATCTCCCATCTAGATTTTCCAATCACTTTGAATTAATGAGTTTTTTCAGTGGCCATTAAAATGCTGTGACAAACATCAATTCTAAATGCTTTTAAAAAAAGAAGATATTTTAGTCGTATAATAATAATAATATTATTTTGAAAAGCTAAGACTAAGATTTAGTTTAATACTAAATTGACATTCTGACTTTCGTTTACATAGCTGGAAAGAAGAATGTTTTCAGCCGATTAACTAATCCGATATTATTATTATTAAGATAGCAACCGAATACTAACCGATAATTTTTCTTGTTAAAATAAGTCCCATCGCTTATAAGGATCAACACTCCCTGTAACATACATTCTGTAGGTTTTTGAAAATATTTGAAATGTAAATAATTTTTTTTTTAAATAAAAGTATTGAAATAATTGTTAGCAGTGTTTGATCTTCGGCCCCGTGTAAAAGCTCATTCCGGTCATGAATCATGGAATATGTACACAGTTCTGTACAGTTGAAATTATGTATAAAATGACGATAAATTCAAGCTATTAACCACAAGATCTGGCAAGTATTAAAAAAAAACACGCCCCACTTCAACGAGTAGCTATAGTTTGATATATATTGATATATATTGATATAAATCGTTCTATTTTATCGTAGACAGTTCTCCAACCCTTTGGAGCGTGAAGACAATTTATGAATTATCGTATTCAATTTCCAAAAGACATGGCCACGACCTTTCCATCACGTACTTATCCGTTGTTTGTACTCATTTTTCTTCACTGGTTCATACGTCCTGACCATCAAAACGATAAAAGCGGGATATTTACTTAGCTCGGTAATAACTGCGACTCACTGGTGCTTGAGGTGCGTTCTAAGCTTTCTAAAATCATCCCTTGTGATGATACAGGAGTATTATCTTCTAGGTTATATTATCAATTCAACAGTTTGGAGCTAGATTTAACAGATATTTACAGGAGTACCCATACTGCATACATCGATTAGCTTCTAAAAATAAAATTATAAGAGTTTTCTACACACATTATTTCAGATTTTAATTAGTACCATTATAAATATTTTTGTTTATTTTTAAGAAATACTAGCCACGATTTGAATTTCCGTCTACTGTTATTCGGATAGGTTTATTTATGGATTTTGTTTTGTAGTTCCGGTCGAAAAAATGGCGTGAGACCGTTGCCCAAATGTTAACGTCAGTTTCGTATTTTTGTTTTGTGAAGTATCAAACAATGATATTAGTCAGATCATCAAATATAACTATATACTTATCAATATACAACATGAACCAGTGATATAGAAGCTTCTTAACTGTTTTTTAAAATTAGAAAAACGAAATCAGACAGTGTTTCTGTTACCTTTTCTCCCGATCCCATCACGTTACTGAAATTACATCGGATTTATACGAAACATTTTGAAACACACACTGATATAGACAGCTTTGAAAAAGACTCGATGTCATATTTTGATCGTTTTATAAGAGGGGAGGGGGGGGGGGTGATTGAGAAGGTGCAGAATTTATTTTCTCCTTGTTCTTCCTCTAAGTTTAGCCCACCTACTTCTGGAAGTCCTGGTGAGCTTTGTGCCGTGCAGGTGTTATCATATTCATTGTTATTATTCAACAACGTTCTAATAATCAGATTACAGCACCCGATTACAGGTGTTACGCGGTATTGGGTTCACACTAAATGTGTCTAGAGGGTTCCGACCTGGACATCTGTGCGTGTGATCATTTGTTAGTGCGTCAGTATTCGGGCAGATAAAAACAGTTTAAGCAGTGAATCGACAAAATCAGAAATGGAAGGTACACTATCCTTTAATTCTTCTGTTTACTAACATAAAGTGAAACAAATGTCTATTCACAGTCCAGGTAAAAACGAGATTAGTTGATCGTATAATTCACACGCATTCCTACATGCATTCCACACCGATATTTTTACTATTGAATATATAATCTTCTTCTTAAGTTTTCAGATCATTTTATCCTCGTTAATGTTATAAACTGCACCACAATACAATGGGATAGTTGACTGCCTTAATGTCGCCCGTGTCGGAAATCATATTTAAAGTATTTTAATAGCTTCGGTCAACTTTTTGCTGTACTCAAATAATTCGAGACTTGAAGAGGCCCAAAGTTATAACAGCTTCCTAGTTCTGGTGATGCAAAAATGATGAATTTATGAATTATGGCGACAACGTAGCCACGGGCATGTCGCCGGTGTTGCAGCGGATGCAATTAATTTTTTTTTTCCTCGGACTGATTTTCTTGGTTTCGTCGCGTCCAGGGTTCAGTCAAGTAGTCGTCGACCAAACTACTCGACCAATGATATGGCCACTGGCATATTCTTGTTGATATAAAACATATATAATTATTGACGTTGTTAAATTTGTCGACATTAGTCATTAAGGTTTGTGTTTATTGTGGTTGAAGTGTTCACCATGGATTTTATGACTTTGTTCATCACACGAGTCGCGAGTGTTTATATATCGAATTTATACATCATATAAAGTTACGATAACGCTTTATGCATATTTTCGGTTCTTATTTCACGAAATTAAGGGAAAACCCTGGTTCAGCTGTGTTTATTTTTAGAGTAAAACTGTGAGTTTTTGTCCACAAAAGGTGTAGAGCCATAAATAAGCTTTAGGAAATTAACCAACGGCTAGACACCAGAGTGACTGGCATGCAGTTGTTAAAAGTATAAAAACAGGCGCAGTCTCTCAAAAATGTTCAGGATACGATTTCATTATTTCTAATAATCGTGGTAAAATCATCTCGGAACTGAGAGGTTGCAGTTTTGAGTATTGAGTTTAAAGTAATGTTTTTATAGTTACTACACCAAAATATTGAAAATAATGAGTTTATGAAATGTTGAATATTCTCGCAGTCCTTCATTTTAATTTTCTTTGCCCTTGTATAGAAAATCAATCAGTTTCCTTTAAAAGGGCTTACTGCTGAATTTCTTTATATCGGAACTGCAAAACTGTGCCGTACTGTCACGCGGAGATCACAGCTAGAGTTTCAAAAATATATTTCGCAAGAAGCGATTTATAATTTCCTGTTTTGAGCATTGCTTTTCGATTAAATCGTTAAAATGTAAATATGCTTAATTTTTGTTTTTGACGGATGCTTTGAATTTGTAGTACATAGAGAGAATTTAGAAAGGACTCCCAAACCACTGGAAATAATAACTTGATTCATTTAGTATTTCCCATCCTTGTCCTTGATTTATTCAGTCGAGTAGTTGTAGATTGGAAAACATTACAGCTGATCTGAACATTAGTTTTAATCAATTTATGATATTCATAGATTTGTTGTTTATAAGATCTTTTTATAGCTACGATACGCTTTTGTTGTCGTAGAATGCGGTTACACGTCGACCACACGATGAAGCTTTTTCTCTTTCTTACCAAGTTTCTTGCAACTGAACTTTGGCTGTGAGGCAATTTTAAACGTTTTGCATCCATGTATTGAACGACAGTGAGTGACACTAACTGTTCTACAATCGGTGTACAAACGTTTGTTCGATTGTAACACAGAGAAGGTCAATTTGGTTTCTGGATATATCAGGTTTGTACTTTTGTTGTGGTTTGTAGAATAACAAGACTCATGACTCGATGCATGCAGGCCCTATGTACGCTATGTAGTTTGTTGTTATTCTGGAAATGTTTAAAAGTTTACAATATATATACGTATAACTTTAGGCGTATTAAAATGGCCTCTAGACTGAGTAAAAAATAGCAGATTTTTCGATCTGTTGACACAAAGCTGTTGTGTAATATTTTGTAGTGACTGATTTTCTGACTTACAGCCTCGATGCTTCATGATCAAAACACTGCCATTAATTCTTACGAAAGCGAATAAGTACAAAGCACATTTGATTATTATCATCTAGTTTGTGAATATACTGAATGTTGTTTTGGGAATATTATGTACATACAGTTTTTAAAACCATCGTTGTTAGTGTTACTCTTGTCTTATATATTTTTATAGCATGTCACATAATTTTCGATCAGTTCCGATCACTTGACCACTGAAAATGTATTTCCCGAATGCTGGGATAGCTATTATTGTGTCAAATGGTCCTACGCAAATTTTATTGACAACAACTTAAGTCAGGTTTTAATTTGGGTTTCTTAGACAACCACCCATAACAAAAACATCTCACAAAGTAAGTCTGTACAACTGGAAAACTATTAAAGACGCGTGCGTTTGTCCATCAATATTTTTCGTTGCCTCCCTTTTCTTATTTTGTCAGGTTTTTTGGCACAGTTTAAGAAGAATACTTATTTCTTGATAAAAGGGCTGAGTTTGTGAACACATGACAAGCGGAGTTTTTGATTTTAAAATTTGCAATTAAAATTCTTTAAAGAGATTTCCTAAACGGTGGTCAAACAGCTTAGTATTGTTGCTTCAACCGTTCTCTGCAGGTTGTCGTGCAAACCAATTCTTTTCGGACGAGAAAAGGGTTATTTTATTGGTCGAGAGTGCAGTTGATAGTTGTTGACTTGAATTTCTCGCCTGTATGCTCAAACATAAAGACAAAAATAGAGATCTTTGCATTAATTGCGAATGCAATTTACATAAAAATTGTATTTCGGGCTTGCAGCTTCCCTGTTGTCAAAAAGCTTTGTTTATAATTTCACGCATTTGTGTGTTTTCAACGGGTATGTTTAAGTCTATTCAAACAGGACAGTATGGAAAGCTTTGTTTTCACCGCAAACCATGTGTCTTTGACGTATGTTTTCTGTTTTCGAAGCTGGCAACTTTGATTCTTAATCGGGTATCATCGAGAATTTAGTGCATTCATCGATTTTTTGGCTGTTTTTGCCCTCCAAGTTTTACATTACAGTGAGGATGGATATATGGTTTCGTGTCTGTTATTGATCTCGGCGGATTCACTCCGTCCAGCTTTGTGTCTTGGATCCCGTTCATAATCTGTAAGTAATAATCAACACTTTTTATTTTCTACTGCTTCCATAGAGCATTAAGCACAATACACAAAAACAGAGTTAATGCCATCAGCTTTTAAATATCGTTGTATATTGGTTGTGTTTGTGCTGGTTTAAAGGACTGTTGTTATAGAAATTATGCAATGTTTTCAAAGCAAATCGACGCGTTTCGCTGTAATATTTAAAATAGGCTGTATTTTCTCCATTCAGAACGGAATACTAAAAATGTGTGCAATTCCCCAAGCAGGAGTAGATATATAGAGGTGTTGTTTTCAATCATTGGTGTAAAGATTTTAAAAGACTTCTTATAAGATATAATTTGCGAAAAATGTACCACTTCCTGTCGTGAAAACATCTTTTGAGTATCGCGGTTGTAATCTCAGACCTTTCACAGTTTTCATCCTTTCATTAATTTGTTTGACTTTTATTGCATTAATCTCTGAAAGATTTTAATGTTGTTTTCTCAAAATGTTTTTGCATAACTCCGGAACGGCGAAATGAGTCATATTCCGCTTTTGTGTTCAACCTATGCAATCCTAGCCTCCAACGCAGCCTCTCTTATTTCTCTCGCAGTGAGAGAAATAAGAGAGGCTGCATTGGAGGCTAATGCAATCCGGATCGGATTTCCATTTAGACTGATAGAGAATCACATGAGAGACGTCATCGGCTTTATTTCTTGATCCGTTTTTGTTGTAAAATTATATTTCGCTCGTCTATTCACTATCAAATTATACCGACTCTGTTTGCAGTCCTGTTGATTATAGGTGAATAAGTGGGTTTAGTTGGAACTGATGATGTTTTAGGATGTTCTAGAAGGCTTCGAAAACTACAATCTATCAGGTTCCTCAACTATAACAGTTCTGTAGCGTTGAAAAAGGACAAATATGTTGAATACAGAGACCTCGTATTGAGCAAGGATTTAGCTTTAAGCGTCGGTGACATATTTTTTGGACTTCGAACAGTGAGTGAACATTTATAAACTCTTGTGAAATCGGTTTGCACCGAAATAATTGAAAATCTGAAAAGTGAAAGGTGTTTCGTAGTTTGAAAACAAAAGGCGGCTTTTATTGAACTTACGAACATTCAATACAGTTTTTATTGATTGAATTTTGATATTCTTTGGTTGTCAGCACAGGCAAACAATTATTTTTCAATGAGGTTATTCGTGTTACTAAAGGCCGCGTTTATGATAGCGATGTTCGTATTTGAGTCTGTGCTGCGGATTTGTCAGGAAAATTATTACTTCGAGAAGATACTATAAAATAGAAATAAAACAAGTTAACAACGGAACCTGAATCACACAACTTTGTGAGTTAAACATTTACTGTTTTCATCGTAACGACACTTTAGTAAAGAAAAACGGGCAGAAGCAACCAAGGATTGAGTTGGTTTGGCATCAATACGGAATTCATTTAGCGTTATGTACAAGGTCAATGGTAGTTTTGAGAAAAACAAAAACAAAAGACGTTCACAGATCTTGGTAATACAGATCTGTTGACTATTATACAAGAAAAGCATGTTCATCCGTACGTCGACCATTTATGAATAACAGCGGTTAATCGAGCCAAGGGCATTTATCGTGATGTACTTTTGTGTTGTTTACAATTGCCTTATAACAACAAAGACGTGTATCTGTGTGTGTGTGTGTGTGTGTGTGTGTGTGTATCTGTGTGAGCGCGTGTGTTTGTGTGTGTGTGTGTGTGTGTGCGTGCGTGTGTGTGCGTGCGTGTGTGTGTGTGTGTCTGTCTGTCTGTTTCTTGAATATAATGTTGATTCTTCAGTAAATGTTATGAGTCAGTAATAATTCATCACCCAGTGAAATGTTATATAATTCATTAATAACTCATCACCCAGTGAAATGTTGAGTCAGTAATAACTCATCACCCAGTGAAATGTTATAGAATTCAGTAATAACTCATCACCCAGTGAAATGTTATATAATTCATTAATAACTTATCACCCAGTGAAATGTTATGAGTCAGTAATAACTCGTCACCCAGTGAACTGTTATATAATTCAGTAATAACTCATCATCCAGTGAAATGTTATATAATTCAGTAATAACTCATCACCCAGTGAAATGTTATGAGTCAGTAATAACTCATCACCCAGTGAACTGTTATATAATTCAGTAATAACTTATCACATAGTGCAATGTTTAATATCAGTAACAAATTATCACCCAGTGAAAGGATATAAAAGGTTATCACTTAGTGAAATTTTGTTTGTAACTATGGTCAGAATTAGCATAATTACAAAATAGTTATTATTTGTAGCATTTCTGTGCCCTTGATTTTCTCCCTGTTTTCCTCATTGTCCCATTCCTCCTCCTTCCCTCCTCCATGCCCCTTCCTTCTTGTCCTATACCTCCTTCTCCACCACCTCCTTGCCCCTCTCCACCTCTTCCTTCTCCACCTCCTCCTAGTCCTTTTATCTGTCAATGTCCCCTCCTTCTCCAAGTTCTCCCTCTCCTCCTCCTTGGCTCCTCCTTTCCTCCTGCTTGCCCTTCTCCACCTTCTTCACCTCCTTCTCTCCCTCCTCTCACCCCTCCGCC
>JANUFV010162203.1:0-13421 GCA_024757865.1 Epizoanthus scotinus | reverse complement strand
ATATAGTAGAATAAAAAGTCCAAATGCCATAGGCCAACTATATATATATATATATATATAGTCTGTCATTCCCAAAAAGGTTGTCCATATGTATACAGCTATACCTCACATCTGACTATGTGTATAATTATCAAGTTTATTAAACCAAAATATGTTTGTATGCATACCAGATCTGATAAAAATTCCATTTATTATCGAGTTGAGTTGTTATTGAATTGAATAGTAATTTTGCTGGGTGTGTTTTTGCATATTATTATACTGTACATACACATGATCACGTGCGAGATCTACTTGTATATTTCAATATTTTTTGGACAACATTTTCAGGATTGATTATACAATTATATATATAATATATATTTCATGGACATGACAGGCCAGGTGTTCCAGACCTACATATATAATTTATGGTCTTTTAGCTACTATTTGTAAACATAGATTTACAGTGTAAAATTATTCAGAAACCATTGATGGTCTTACTGAATGTTTTAAGTTCAAGAATTCACATTCATTACTGTTTATGACCTTTGCATAATTATATACATTCAAATATAGCTCGAAAATCAACAACATACCTGCTAAACTAGCCAGAGATTAGATACCGGTAGATGGATAGATTTCTTAAAAAATTTCCTAGCAGTCAACTTGTGAAGTACAATTGTGCAGCACAATTGAAACCCAATGACGGGTCAGAGGTGAAATTCTATGGGCCGAGTAATTAGTCTTTAGAGACATTTTGGCTAGTGTTGTGAAATATTTACACACATTTGTCTGGTGGCATAGTTTCCTTAATGGGGAGGGGTTGACTACTATTTAATGGCCACAAATAGAGCTGAAGACGATCAAAATAATATTAAAAATATGGACTAACACATTGTCTAAATATTGATTTATTCCATCTGTTGATCCTTGCTGCATCAGTAAACCCAGTGCTTGTCGTTTAAGGCGCGCACCATCGCGCACCGGAAATCGATCTTAGAAGAGCGAAAAACAGGGCATCTACTCACAAACAATCGCTCGCCTTAGAGTTAAAGACTGTACATGAATCCACCATGATTTTCTGCTCAGAGTTCGAAATTTTGATCCACACATTTCCGTAATAAATTGCAAATAAACTCATTCTGATGTCACAAATCGTCGCGCCAACATCTGTTTTTGAGGTGATACCGAAATAAAAGCAAATTATTAAGTGGGGAAAATCGCTCACCTAGAAAATTTCAGGTGAGGCTTTTTTCACTCACCAACGATTTTCAAACGACAAGCACTGTAAACCTAATCAATTCTTTGCTGGCCATTCGGACCAGTAGGTGGGAAGTTTCACTGGTCCGTGAAAGATTTTACTGGCCTGGGGCCTACGGACCAGCATTAAGATCGAACCCTGATATGGTTGGAGAAACATGTGGGCGAGTGTTATTTACTTGTTTCTTTAAGGCTCGACAGAAAGTTGTTGTATGCAGGGCTCGACTTTCTTTGTTTAAAGGGGAAAAGCAAGCTGATATTGTCGACATACATTTAACTTGACAAAGGTCAAAGGAATCAATCAGCTGAAGCAAAGCACATGGAAAATGCAAACGTTCTAAGCATTCTACAATGTAGCTGCACATGCTTCTTAAAGATATACTCCTAAACGCTGTTCATCGTTCATCGTTCAGAATCAATTGGCCAGAACATGCAAACATACAGAAAAGCCGGCAAGTTTGTTGTTTACGAAAATGATCATAGTTCTATTTGCCATAGATTTCCATCACTTACACATCAAAGTAAATTATTTTGTTTGATGAAAATCTACTTGCAGAAATTTTCTAGTGGCTACTTTTTTACGCACAAATTTGGAAAGCACGCTCACATTTTGTGTGTTTGCTAGCGGTTAAGTCGAGGCCTGTGTATGTGTCATTTATATTTGGCTAGGTTGAACTTGTATGATGGTGCGTTTAATGTGTGATAGGGTGTATGATTGTGGTGGTATAACAGAGTAGTGTGCTGTTGTATAGGTTAAATTGGGAGAGTGTTGTGTGGTGCAGGTGCAGGAGGAGGGGGTAATTAATCCTATATATAACCTATAAAATTATATCTATATAATAATTTATGGGGACATGCTGCTCGTTCAGTGTTCAAAATTTCCAGGTGCACGCATGCATTGTGCATGTAGATTTTAAGCTGTGCACATAGTTCTTTCACTCTTGTTGCACCAGTGCATGTAGCTCTCGGTAATATACAAAACCTGATTTGTAGCAGTTTTGTTTTCTTGGTATAAATGTTATACAATGATGGTTCTGAAGGAAATATACTAGGCTGGTTGCAAAAAACTTGGCAAGGGCCAAAGAAAGTGAGACTACATCAGCGGTGCACATATCATCATCAGACTCACAACAGAGCAATGATGTCAGTACCACCACAAGTGATGGAAACCCTATTGACCTAGAATGAAGCAGTTGGCATGGGAGGGTGAAGAAGACCGAATTTAGAACATTAGTTAAAGCTAATTTTTTGTTGTGCATGCAGAATTATGCTGACCGTGAAGGTAACACTTTTAACTTACATACACAGAGTGCACATGGCTTTTATTGAGAATTTCGAACACTGCCATCATGGGATTATATACCTTTCAGACCTTCTTGTCATAAAGAGGGTATCAAAATTGGGCTTTTGGAGAAAATTTGTCATAAACAGGGTATACAAATTACACTTTTTAGGGAACAACTTTAGGTGTGTAATATGGCCTCTAATTCATGAACAGGGTAAGGAATTTTACAAATTTGTACAATTTGAAACAGGGTCAGCACCTACCTACCCAACCTTGGTTCGATCACCTCTTCCTCACCCAGGGGAGGGTGCTGAGAAGGTTTTGACCTTGGTGCAGTGATTGACAGGCTTTGAAGATTTATTACAGATGGCAGGAAAAAGATAGGCAATCGGGTGCCTTAAATAAAATGTCCAGATGGATCAATTGGTGGTCGTGTGTGGCCACGTGTTTGCTTTGATTTAATGTGACCCATGTAAAGAGAGATTGTGAAAACAACTTTTCGGTGTTTAGTCTGGACCAAAAATGTTTCAAATTATTGTTAGACTGCAAGACATCTTTGCAATATTGCTTCAATGACTTGTTTGTTTGTAAGCCTGCAAGTTTTGTCTGTTTCAAACATCGAGTTGTACAAGTTGTGCCAAATGTAGTTCAAATAAGTTGCTAGCAATGACTCAACACCTAAGTTTCAATTTTTGATATATTTAAACACCTAATTTTGACCCGTAAAATGTACATACTTGTATGTATATATATACATGTATGTACATGTAATAGCTCAGCGGCTAACACAAAACAAGCTTTTACTGTTTACACCTTACGCACAACTTGGATACAGGTAATTATCTTACATTTTCCTGTATAAATGGACATTATGCTCCTAAAATATATATATATATATTATATACACCACACTTTTCATCATTGAATGGTCAAACTGTTTTGGACTCACAAGGTGCCAGCCAAGTGCAAAGCCACAACAAATGTTGAATAAAACAATTACTTCTGCCTTCCTCAGTGGAGTAAGCTTGTTATGGAAACTGGATGCGATTACTGTTAAAATCAGAAAATCTACAATAATTCTGCATTGTTTTTGGTGCACAGGGAATTGAAAATGGCCGGCAGAGCATTGTCGAATGCCATTATGTGGTCGTGCTCATGGACGAGATGTAGGATCTTTGAATGTTTATTGACAGAAATTTCTCGTCGCTCCCCTCTGTTCTCCCATGTGCATTTTTAACAATTTTAAAATTCACAGATCAGCAGCATGTCCATGAGCACAACCACATAACATTAAAAATTTGACAATGCTAAAATTGTCACATCTGAACACGCGTACCACAAAAGACTTTTCTTGGAGGCATGGTATTCCATAGGGGACAAGAACGCGGGAAACAATCACATTGCTATGTCGGCACTTTACAATTCCCTAGGATGTGTTAAAAACAATGCTAAGTCATTGGAGATTCTTTGTTTTTTTTAAATGATGATCGTCGTCTAATTTCTATAACAATTTTATTCTACTGAGGTAAGGCAGAAGTAACTGCTTAAAAGTTTGAAAACATTTTACATCAATTTTATAAATTTAGTCAGTGGCGACTGTTTTATTCAAAACATCTATAATAATTAATTATTGTGAATGTTGCAGGGTGCAAAATTAGCACTGGATTACCAGCAAAAGCCGGTATATTTTGCTATGGGTTGTTAAAATTGCTGAAAAATCACAGATTCGGGCCGGTTAAAATCTCAGACTTAGTTTGCACTTGTTTTTTAATTGTTGAATTGTTAGTGACATAATCTCTTTACATGTAGGTCCTTGAATTATCCAGTCCAACTCCAATATTTGAATCAACATTCTTCAGTCCCCTGCTTTGCTTGTACAAAACTACAGTGCGACTGGTATAGAAATTATACAATAATCGTGTGACGAAGAGCAGGATGTGATATTTTGTACATGGGGCAGAAAACATGTTTCCTCATTTCCACATGCCCAACTGGAACACTGAACTGCTAAAACAGTGATTGTATATTTCAAAGTGTGAGGACAAGTTGAACTGCAAACAAGTTTTTTGTTCCATCTGTTTCTTTGTCTTTATTACTGGAATATTGATAATCTCAAATTTGGACACTTTGTCATTTATTAATAGCATGGTGCAAAGTTATTGAGTCTAACTATCATTATTTTTGTTTAATAGTGGATTAGGGTCGGTAAAAAATGTGTTGAGCCGACAAAAATCTGGCAAGGGCCAGTTGCAATAAACCAAATGGGCCAGTAAAAATATTTCCTAATTTCGCACCCTGTGTTGACACAAAGCGATTACAAGACCTCCCTTGGAGGGCCCTTTTCCTGTAGTTAAATCATTCATTACATTTAGCACAGCAGGAATTTTAATTACATTTTAAAATAAAATACCATTGATTCAATACTGTATATCATGAGCCATTTTAAATGCTGCAGTATATACAACATGACGCAAATTTGATGTTTTGAAATGAACCTTACATTATTCTTACAATTACATTCATTATCAGCCATCAACAGTCGACTGACAAACCAATGAGAAAGTATTTGAAAATAAAAACATTGTATTTTCTGAACAATGAACTAAATTTATGTTCCTAATCACATAAATTTTAAAATGCTAATGCAAACTTGAGGAAACAGGTCAAGCTAATGAAAGTATTCTATATCCTTTCTGGACATTAAAACATATTTTATTAATAATTATATAACTCAAACTTGTTCAAAAGTTCATAGTTGTAATGAATCAAGTCAGTGTTTCCAATTGTTTCTGTACACATGAAAAGTTGACACAAAAGGTGGCAAAACCAATTTATGTATACAAGTCATATAGATGTGTCCTTACTTAAAGTGGGTAATCTAACAAATATGTTCGACTCATCTTTCACATTGTTTGCCTTTTGTCAAGTTCCATATGTATACAAACTGAAAAATAGTGAGATTTTCTTATTTTAAACATCATTTTCTATTACCAGATGGCAGATCATATCATGCTCGTAAATCTGTCTTCCGAAATATAAACTTACCTTTACAGTTCTGATTCAATATTAAACTAACTCCCTATATATATATATATACAAACTGAAAAATAGCGAGATTTTCTTATTTTAAAAATCATTTTCTATTACCAGATGGCAGATCATATCATGCTCGTAAATCTGTCTTCCGAAATATAAACTTACCTAAAGTTACAATTCTGATTCAATATCAAACTAAGTCCTATATATATATATTAATAGTTTACAAAGTTTACAAACAGCAATACAATATTTTTAAAATCATTAGTACGATTGTTATATATGATTGTATGAAGATGTCACAATTCTTGTTCTCAGATTACAGAAAGCCTGCCATTGTTTTTATTTTTGTCAAAAATACTCCCTCCACGGCTCAACCATGCGACAAATATATTAAAGCCGCGAATGAACAGATCACTTGATCTGTAAATCCGAATATACTTAGAGATTACTGTAGCCGTTAATAACAAGATTGAAACACAACGTTCGTTAAGAGAAAAGCGATGACATTGACAACATTGTAAACTGGGAGAATGAAGTTGGAAAAAATACATTACTATGTAGTGTGTGTATAAACACAGTGTGCTTTTGACAGTATGATTATTGCTCTTCAAGAAATCGCAAGTAAATAATCTGCGTACTCTATGACAAACCATTAGAAATGAATAACAATTTCTGTCTCTTTCACTAAGTAGAGATGAATTTCGAAAGGTTATCCGTTATAGAACGGGACGATTCAGCGAGCAACTGTAGCTCCAAAATGCGTTTTAAAAAACTGATCAGTAAATGAACTTCACATCATTTCTATTTTGATTTCTGAATTTGTCTGACATTTCGAATTTTAACAGACTATAAAAACGTTTCCGATTGTTTTGGAGTTTCACAATTACGAACACGGGGATAGGAATCCTCAAAAATTGAGGAAAATAGAACTGGTACAAAAATGTCGCCGCCATAATTGGTTGTAGAAAATGGAATGGAGGGATGATGTATATTGATATTTGCTCTGCTCTGCTCAGCTTCAATCAACAGTGTATGATTCGCTTGTTCTGTAAATCAAACGTTTTCTCTCACAAAAGTTGAAACTAGACGGGTAAAAGTTGAATGTTACTGTTAACATATTGTATAATAAACTGCGCAATTACCGCTACTGTAAATCCACGATGTGAACGGCACAAACTTGCCTGCCACCACGCTCTAAATATACGCGCGAGTATCAGTATGGGGCGTCCGACAGTTTTCAAATTTAAAAGCAGATCTTCGTACAAACAGGGTCTGAAACAAACTATCAACAATCTAGAACTACCCAAAAACTTACCTGTTATCGTGGTTTGAATAATAATGCACGAAATCAAGGTGAACACAGCCCGAAACTTTGGAAATGCCATATTGGTAGGGTTCAAGCTGATTTCAATGCTCCAGGAATACTTCACGTTAGCAGCATGAAGAAGCCGCAAGCTCTCGTCGTTCTGGACAACAAGTTACCAAATTTCTCCAATTTCTGATTACCAGTGTTGTTTAGGTTAATAGTGATTGATTAAAGATTATTCTTTCGTTCACAGAAAGTTAGAATTCACTCATTCCCCAACACAATGTGTTCAAAATATTACAGGAAATGCTTCTATCGTAGCGCTGGCTGGAGGCATGACGTCATCGTGTTCTTGACCAATCGCAATGCTAGGAATGTTTTCATGAAGCGAAAAGCTGTTACTGACTCCACCCCCATTGGGACTGATATTGTGCCGTCACACTTTCGCACTTGACGGATTGACGCGCGTTCATTTTTTCTGGATAATTCTCGAATACGATTTGATCAAATAAAACAAGGCTTTGTAAACACTTAGCCAAACAGGAAGTGACAGAAGACTTCAGTTTCAGACGTTTATGCTGGATCGGAGGGCGCGGGCACCACCCAACTTACAATTAGAATATCGCGTGTCAAAATGGCGCAAGACAGATCAAATTCCACTCTTGCAGAACCGATCTGTGGTTTGAAGATATTTCTCGTTGTTGCGGAAAACAGAAAACGTGATCGGATTTGTTTGAGCGGCTTTTAAGTGCGGTTTTCATTTTTTTTAATCTAGTTGATATTGCAGCGTAACATCCAATACCGATGATATATTGATTCATAATTGACCGGGCACCCGGCGGACGTGCGAGTCGTAGCGACTGAAGCCGACGGGTACGGGGTTCGGGCACTGGTTTTGGGCGATACAATTAATGCTGCAGGTTTGCATTATGATAGACGCCACGCATTTGAAATTGTACATGTGGGGTAGAAGTTGAAGAATACTTTTTTAAAAAATCGAAACCGGTAAAAAACATTTACAGTCCGCTCAAGTTGTAAAACAAAAAATCAGGCGGAAATGGCCTTATTAGTAAGGCCCGGGTAATACATCGAACATCTCTCGAGCCGAGCTAAATTTAGCGAATTAATATTGCACATGTGAAATTTGATGTCTCAATTAAGGTCGACTGTTTATATTTGAATCGACTCAATGATAGCCTGCGACGCAAACGATTTAAATCCCTGATTCAGGGATTTAATTCTTCTCGACCGGCTGCACGGAGGCTACTCAATGACTTACTATAGTCTAACGAGTAACGCGCGCCCAGGCTATACGCTAAGGCCTCAAGCTCGACGTTTGACACAACAGTAAAATTTAATTGATTTTATATGTTTCGACCGGACATGTGTTTACTCATGTAAACTTCGACTTTTAACCCCGGCAGAATTTTCAGCATGATATTTATCTAAACAATTTCGACAATTTTCAACCAATGATACAGTTATATTCCCACACCCCACCCCACAGCATGAAATTGTCGGCTCAACAAATTGATGAGAAACGAGAATATTTTAAAATACTGTTCAATTCTTGACCAACTGAGGAAAAGTCCCCGTCCCCCTCCCCCTCCACCGTTACCCGGACCCTGCATGGATGTGGGATAAACAGCTGTGGTGAGATCATGCACGAAGATAGCCAAAACTTTAACGCTTGTCACGTATCGGACAGATTCAAAGTTCCGCTCGTTAATCCACCAAACGATGTGTTTCAGTTGATAAAGAATGCAATTTAAATTTGCGTAATTACTTTTAACGTCAATAACGAAGTCCACGATGTAGCGAGGCAATTTGTTGAGCCCGGCAAAATTACAGCAATTATAAGCACTTCGCGATAACTTAGAACGGGGTTCCACTTCAACTAAATAACAGAAAGATAACGATGTGTTATATCGATATGCGGATTAAAAATCCCAACTATACTTAAGTGAAAAACGTTTGTGTAGTCATCAATTTAAAATTGTTTAACACGTATTTTTAAATAAAATTCCAACAAAAACATTAAACACCAGATAATCAATAAAACAAATTTAAGCGGAAGTGTTACTTCAAATATTTTGGTTTTGAAGAATTGAGGAATAAGCGGAGAAAATGGAATATGATTCGACCAGCACAAAATTTTTAGATTGAATCTATGTTTTTTTCATGTTGACCACACAGTATTTGATATATTGCCATTATTGATTACTCTTTAGTGTTAAAAAAGGTTTTATAAAATAGGCACCCGATCACTGAGCCCTGAGGCAAAAGAATAGATGAGAACGAGATCAAATGACAATATTTGATAACTTTGCCCAATCCGGTCTTACGTTTTTCTGGTTTCTCAGGAATCCATAGAATATAAAATATTTGTGGTCGGTCTTGATTCGTCGCTGGGTTTGTGACATCTTGCTAGCAAAACTATTTTACATGACCACGAAACGCGACATACAACGCGTGCATACATCGTAAATATTTTAAAGACCAATTTTAACAGACAGATCTGAATCTAATAACCAGCTGCGACTGGAGCAAGTAATTGAAACAGAATGCGCCATAACTCATCAGCTATGAATATTACTTAAATTATCTTTGTTACCGGGCCTTTGTTTTTGTTTTTGCATGGCCGAGTTGCGGTTACAAAATTTGCTTACCCCTAATTTATTTTACCGTTTTCCGATTCCTTTGAGAAAAACCGATTTAGAACCTTTTTAGCCTGATTTTCACTCGTTTTATTTGATTCTAAGAAAAAAGTAAAAAATTATATCTGTTGTGAAATATATTGTGTTTAATAGCCAAAACATCGTAAGCCATCTAGAATAGATCGCCTGAATGATATAAGGAAAGTTGAGAGCCGAGCAAGTACTCAAAACCATATCACATTCCATGGGAAAATCCAATCAGCAAATATTACATTATATACCATACCATACCAGCGAGTAGTGCTTTTGCGCGCTCTGATTGGTTAATCAGGATACGGATATCCAGTTCTAGAAAAATCCAACAGAAAGCCTACAGAGCTAGAGACGTCTTAACTGGACACCAACCTAAACATTGGGGATAAGAGTATCTATGACAAGAGAAAAGACTTCAATTTCAAGCTTGTTAACTTCCCATACCTGGATAGCAACATCCCAGTAAATCCAGCTTATGGTGTATACACATCTCAATTGGTGAGATATGCAAGAATTTGCAGTTCACAGGATGACTGCATTGGAGGCTATCACTAGCACTGGTAGACTAGTTTTGAAAAAACCCTAGGGATTCTACGTCGACGAGTAGGTCAAATCAAGATTGATTTAATCAACTGTAGGAGTTGATGTTATGCTGTTCGCCGTGAGGGTGGTAGGTTCGTCAGAGCAAAAAAAAATAAAAAAATAAAACACATATTTTTTTGCTCTGACGAAGGGCTAACGCTCGAACATCATAACATCAACTTCTACAGTTGATTAAATCAATCTCGATTATCACTAGCACTACCTTGCATAAGTGAATTTAAACCTTTGAGATAGAGTTTTTAAAATCTAGAAGTACGACTCGTCTTGGGGGCCAGGGGTGTTGAATGTCAGCCAAAAACGCGACACATAAAATACATGAATGGCTTCTTTCTTCTTTGCTGCGAAGACCAGATATTGGCCCAAGTGTTTCTCTGAGCACGTGGACGGCGTGGCACCCTTGAGGCCTGACACACCCACCTTAAGGTGTGGTCAATGGTCACGCCCTTTTTGTGTGCTCTCAAAAGTTGTCTTTTTATAACCTGATGTACTATTGATACGTATTATTAGAGGAGGACCATTTGGTTGGCGGGAGGGGGGTGGGGAAGGTTAGTAAAATAATTTGTAAAATCAATTTGCACGAGCCCAAAAGCCAACAAAAACGTTTGCACGACAAACACTTGTAGAGAAACAAAGCGAGAAGGAGAGGAAAAATAGAAAAATAACTGCATGAAGCCCAAAATTGTACGAAAATAATAATTTGCAACAAAATAATTTTTCACCCCACCCCCCACGATATCAAATGGTGCACCCCTTATGCAATAGAGGGTACCATATACTCCCGATAGCAAAGTTTCTAGATCAATCGGAATTATTTATAAATCGAGTTTTTGCCTTCATAAATCTACTCTAGGTACTCTTTATTTTTTTCTTATTTATCCATATCTTCTTTATTGTATAAGTGTTTGGGGGTCAACGTACCCCACAAACTGAAATCGTCTAGTTGTTTTCCAAAAAAGAGCAATTGGAATACTTAGTAAATCCTGCTTGGACGCTCACACTGGCCCTATTTTTAAGGAACTCAACCGTTTATCTCTTCTATATATATATATTTATCTGAAATTGGAAAGAAAATGTTTCAGTATAGAAAGGGGTTGATTTCAAACAGTTTTAAAAAAAATGTTTCCTCTTGTGAGTCAGGTTCATGGTTATAATACAAGAAATGCCAGCTCCTTCCATGTACCGAAGTGTAGAATTAATATTAGGCTCTTCTCATTTCAATACAAAGGTCCAAATATTTTTAACTCGCTTTGCCCTGAAATCCAAAATTCAACCAGCGTTATCAATTTCAAACATGAACTGAAACATAACCTTCTCACTTGATTATTTTCTTTATATATATCACCTATTTTCAAATTATGTGTTTTGTAGCCATAACAGCTTTGTATTGTTATTGATGTGAAATGCCTTTAGAGGGAGCCCAATACTCATAAGCCCCATAGTTTCTTTTGGGCTTCCTCGCCACTTTTACTCGCTTCAAATCAAAGGAAACTCTTGCTGACCGTTCATTTACGCTCGCCGCGCCAAGACTATGGAGCAATCTGCCTGCTGACATCCGCTCCAGTCCAACCGTACATATCTTCAAATCTAAACTCAAAACTTATCTTTTAAACATTGCCTTCCATTAACGTTCCTTTTAATATATTTTACTTTAATTAATCACAATTATATTAGTATTAGTATTATTCATTTTATAACCTATGTTGTTATGAGCATAGAACATTTTATGCATTGGGCGCAATATAAATACAATTTATTATTATTATTATTAGTAGTAGTAGTATTATTATTATTATTATTATTATTTGGGCTTCAGATCGCTGCAGAGGATAGTATAATATTGACGGGGTAAGAGATTGCATGTCAGCCTTGCATGGAATTATAGAAAGTACTGAAATTGCTTTTACCGGAACCAGCCACTACAATATTTAACCATGGACGTATTTCCGGGGCGCGGGACTATGCGTGGCACTCGGTTATATTTCAGATTCAATTAGTCTGTGTAGTACTTAAATGGTATCCCATCTTCAAAGTTTCCGACTAGCAAGTCACTCCCAACCTCTCGTCCAACAGCGAAATTCTTGCTGTTTCTTGACAAGTGCTTGGATTTCAACAGCGGTCAATTCCCACTGCTTTGCTGAACCGAGGCACGCTTAAAAAGCATCGGGATCTTCAGGAATATGGAATATAAAAGTGCCAAGGAAATGTGGCTTTTTCTAGCACTTCTAGTCGAAAAATGCCAGTAAAGAACGAATATTTCGGCCTTTTCCATGTGCACATCGTGGACATTTACGGTTTTATGTTTCAAATAGTTGTGTTACAGTTTGTCATGTTTTAGAGAGACGGAGACATAATTGTAAAATAGAAACAAAATGTACTTTCCCATTTCGTTTTTAGCCTCAGTACAAGGTTTACATATTTCAAACCAAAATATTGAGCAAGTAAATATTATTTTATTTTCTAACTCTAGAGTATCCGTTTGTTTTTTTCTTCATCGTAAAAATCACTTTGACGTATCAACTGAAGTATGTCTTGTTGTCTATGCATAAATTTACAACAACAACTCCACCTTACACCCACCACTCAAAGTTTCTGGTTTTCAGATCTGATATTTCAGAGCATGTTCAGTCAAAGTTAATTTTTTTATTCTATAGATGAAAAAGGGTTGTGAGTTAGTACGTATTTCCAAGCTATATCTGCACTCTCTCATCAGCACTACGATAACTTATATATTATATATTAATAGCGTTTGTCTTTTCTTGGCTGTAGGTTATATTCCTAAGAAACCGAGTTTGGTTCGTCTCAAAATGTATACATCATTTAACCACGAGTGTTTTAATTTCATGCTTGCCTCGCTTGATAGTTTGTAAGCTTTCCTCCTCCTTCTCTTCTTCCTTCTCCTCGCCATCATCATCATCACCATCACCATCATCATCATTCTCATCATCATTGTTATCATCATTATCATTATCATCATCATCATCATTGTTATCATCATCTTCATCACCATCACCATCACCATCACCATCATCATCATCATCGTTATCATCATCATCATCATCTTCTTCTTCTTCATCATCAACATCATCATCTTCATCATCATCACCATCACCATCATCATCATCATCATCATCATCATAATCATCATCATCATTGTCATCATCATCTTCTTCTTCATCATCATCATCATCATCATCATCATCATCATCACCATCATCATCATCATCATCATCACCATCATCATCATCATCATCATCATCAT
>JANUFV010161981.1:0-13429 GCA_024757865.1 Epizoanthus scotinus | reverse complement strand
ACTGGGGGAATTTACGCTACTGACTTGCGCTTAGAGTTCCAGTATAAGATATATAACCCACGCACACGTACTCTTTACTAAACCAAATAAAACGTGCTTATGCAAAAATACTGATTGACAGGAGTAACTCGAATATAAACTTGTGTTTCCCAGTACACCAATTCATCGGATGGCCTGATTAAAAAGATAATTGAAAGATATTAAAGTAACATATTAATTTATGTGTTCTGAAGCGAATTTAGTGTTGGTCAGTACAACATAACAAATTATTATTTTGAATAGCCGTGTCAAAGGTTTATCGGTCAAAAAGTTGCAGTTTCATTTTTAAATTCTTACTAATAATAATAATAACAATACTTAGACAGGGAGCCTATATCACATACTGTGATGTTCAGATAAGTATTTAGCACAAATAAAACACTGCCACTTTAGCTGTAGAGAGAACGTGGCGGTTGAACCTCATTTCAGCATCAGCGGAAACCCTTTAAACTTTCCGTTTTCTTTGCTTCTAGCTAACTCGCCGCCCTTTAGCTTTCCGCAGGAAGACAAACCCAACATCCACTGACTCAGTCTCACGTGATCACCATGTTTAACGATATATATGTAAATATTCGTTCAAGCTACCGACATTTAAGCTGACTTCCTGCCAAAATCTGAAATGGCAGAGCCAGCTTTCTTGGGAGACTGAGCTGAAAAGGAAGTCTCTTTCAAGAGTGTTTCAGTTCTATTATCATTTCCCGCGAATGTGGGCGGTCCATGTGGGCTTGAGAGTCTTTTTAAAAAACTTAAGGTTACAGTGCACCTTGAGCGGTGTTTTCAGATATAAGTTCGTAGCTCCGTTAATACGCGTCGGGTACCCATAAACCTATTTATCACTGGAAAGCTTATAAAAGTCTCTAAATGATGGTTTATTTTATATTTGCAAACTAGTGTTTTTGACCAAGAACCAACGCGCTGTTTGCAACCGAATGTTTTCCCTTTATGCAGCTCCTAGTCATTCAGTTTTTAATTTCCGACATTGTTTGTTAGCATTCTAGATTCAGCACAGTTTGACTAAAAATAACGTGCCAGGAAAGTTGTAAATTCGATGTATTTTTCAATTTATGGGTTTAGTTTTTTATTAATCCGCTTGAAAATTTAAAATGATCTTGATTCAGTTGTAAAATACGGAAGACGCATGCAATCAAACATTTTAGCTAATCTTTATTCTTCGTAAGTTTTACGACAATTTGAGCCTCAATTGTTGCTTTTAAAAATTGTTCTTGTGTCCACACACAAATAAACATAAATATCTTCGGGACGTGAAGCCTTTTTTAAATATCGCTCGCTTTGCATTCGTCGTCTGTAAAACGACAGTAAGGTATTTGTATCCTAACATCTGCGCTGGTTTCTGGTCAAGCTGTGTATTTTACTGTGTCAAGAGCTTCGATAAATAATTACATTCTTAAATATACGCGTTTAAATCCGAGCCTCAATTGTTGTTTTTCATTTTCAGGCAAATTTAAGCCTCGTTGTTCTTATAAAAGTGTTCCTATAAAATCCCCCGTGTATATGGATTGTACTCAGCTTTATACCGATGTTTTATTAGCTAATGTAGGAGTGGAAATTCCATAACCACCGCCGGGAACCACCAAGCATAATGCACTAAGCGGGTTAACCGTTGAAATAAGTTGGAATCGAATTTACATCTTTGTGGTTCAACTTTTCATGATTATAGTTTTCCTGGGTCGCGGCAGTGCCGTGTCAGCGACTTTGAAGTTAATTAAGTCATGTCAAGCAGTAGTGAACAAAATGTTGACATAACTTAAAGTACACTTAAGATTCAGTTTTATGCAATTATTTTTAAAATATATATATACCTAAGTTTTGATTAGCTATGATCTGGACCGACTGTGGTCTGAGCGTTGGGCGATAGACGCGTTTTAGCTTGAGCAAAGCCTTGTGTGGTAACAAGTCTTCATTTAGTACGAGGATGCGAGGTTTATAAACCCGAATTCGGGTGTATCAGTACAAGCACTATTTGTTTCATTTCTCTCTTTCAAAAGGAGCCCCAGGCGAAAAAAAAGTTGCAATCTGCTTTCGCAATCATAACTTAGCTACCTTTAGTTGTGACCGTGACCTGACTTCAGTTCGGCAGAACTTCAGAGGTATCATAGTACACTCTTTTTTCTTTTTTTTATAAGAACCAGTGAAAATGTGTTCAGGCTCAGTGTTCTTATATTTCTGACAATTTCAGGCTCAAAGCGGTGTTCTTATTTTGTTCTTATTGGCTTTGTTTTCACTCGGCATTTTAACTCGCCTGAAATGTCTTTAATAGGTTTTTGTTTACACTGTTTCAAGATTGTACTGAAGAATTATTAGGAACACTATATTATTCACTTACTGATTGTATCTTGTATCTTGTGGGGTTTTTTTTCTTGTTCTTATACTAAACTCTCAGAATAATTTCGAAGGAAGTTTTATTCCAGCCTCAGTTTGTTCTCAATTTGTTCTTATTTTTTAGGCGATTTCATATTTAGGGGTGGCGAATGGTCCTGGAAAAAACATGGGTCTCGGAAGTCTCAATTTTTTTAGCTCTTACCTCATCTCGGAGTCTCTGAATTTTTGTCAGGCAGTCAGTAACAAACAAAGTGGTAGAGTCTCGGGCTCGGATTCTGAAAAGTGCGTCTTGGCGTCTCGGAAAGTCTCGGATTATACCATTCGCTACCCCTATATTTGTTTGTTTGTCGAGTTTGTTGACCGATCGTCAATGCACCCAATTGTCGTGTTTAGTTTATTCCTCTGTGTTTACTTTGGGGCAATGAACGATATATGCCAATATGGTATTTTAAAATACTACAGTTCCTCATTTTCGCGAAAAGTCATTTTGTAGACTTGTATTGTAAAGAAATTCAGTTCATTCCGAAGCCGAAGGGTAAGTACGTGCTTACATGCACACGGAACCCGTTTGGGGACATGATGCGAAGCGGAAGTCCATTAACTCTGAAGGCGAAAAATCAGGATAAAATTAATTGTTTGGCAATTACTTTGAATTGTATTGAAGTGAATTGAATTGTATTGTATTGTATTTTAAATAACAGGCAAACGTTGAAACACTGAAGACATTTCTAAGGGGAATCAAATTCGTTTCGGGTTAACTGAATTTTCTAAACGACATTGAAACGGAAGTAATTGACAAAATTGTGTGTATCAGAAGATTCCATTTTCTTCCCCGTCTGCCAATAATCGCCAATAGGCAGTAATAATAGTAATAATAGTAATAATAATAATACTATTATATAATAATATACAACATAACCATGTTCACACATCTCTCTTGTGTTTTTGACTTAGTAAAACTACAAGGTTTGGAATAAAGAAATTATTTATTGGTTTCCCTACGTCTATATAATACTTGGTGTCGCATTAGTCGGTTCCGAATGGTAGTAGCAGTAGCATAGTAGGACACTACACTCACTCGCTTTAAATCCATCCTGAAATTCATGTGCAACTCACGTAGAAAAACATATTTTACCAAGCATGAAAGCTGTTCAGTTTCGAGTTTAACTGAAACTGACCTTAAGAGCTGCAGTTATCTCCGACGAACGCTATCAAACACTAACACGACTGATCGCGAAATAGATACGAAATCGAATATACAAACTACTGCGTTTAGACTGACATTTTATATTTATAAACCCTTTTAAAACTGAGTATAAAAAGCTAACAAACGAAGTAGTGCATCCTTAATTATCAACAATTATCCACTTCATTAACTGGTTAAGTGAATTGGAAAGGAATTATCGCTCTCACCTTGACGCTTGGAAAGTTTGCGGCCAAAATTGAAGCCGAATCCGCTGTTTCGACCGCGAGAACGACGAGGAACACTGTAAACAGTGCATAGAAGGCCAGCTAACAACCTACAAAGTGCGCACATCAATAATTATTGATAAATAAGAAATGCACAGGTTCAATGAACAAGAAACAAGTTACGTACAAGCCAAAGAGTAAGGTTCTCCAGGATAAATCCATTGTATCGCCACAGAATGAGTTGGTAGAGAAGTTATTTGATGCGCAAGCTGTGCTCGGCTGCAAACACAATTTCTGTTGTTCGAATTATCCGTAAGCTGACACCTTTTGAAAGGTGAGAGTAAAAATACTGATGATAAACTTGGACTATTTTCAAAAAGGTCTCATTCATAGTCACGTGAACGGAAACCTCGACGCCTATCACGGCTATCATCGGCTCCATTCTTCATGTCACACATTTTAATTTAAAAGACATGATTTCCTTTCTGTAATTAGACCACAAAAGTAGCTGGAATACATTGAGTTGTGATTTAATTTATAGGAAATTAATCAGATGAAGCCACTGGTTTTACAGCACAATCAGCAGGCAAGCAAAAGTTTTAGGGTATTTTCCAGTAAAAATAACACATGTCCGTCAAAAATGATTTTCATTTCATCAAGTTCATTGGCCCCTGTCACTTCCAACGAGTCGTTTTATTGGATAAAGTTTGACAAGCATCTACCACAGGAAACTGGCATCTCATATTCAAAAGCCCCGGCCCCGCAGTCACAATGAGCCACGAACCCACATTGTTCGAATTGGAATCTGGTATTTGATCGTGAGTTGGAAAGCAATATCTCCTGTTTATGTTACTGCGTGGGAATCAGCATTGAGGAAAGTGAAATTCAGAAGCCTCCAGACCGGATTGGTAGAAATCATTCATGAATATGTCTCGAGGTTATGTCTGGTAAGTATACAAGGCTCAAAGGCTTCAGCTTGTATTAAACCACAGCTTAGAAGAATTAGGAAGAAATATTGTTTTTGAAAGCGCTCTCCGTATAAACTCTGCCACTCTAATCGAAGCTTGTTTTCTGTTGTTCCAACAGGGTTGGGATTTTTGTGTCCTTTGTTCTGTTTGCCTCAACATGTGCTCAGCGAAGAGGTACAGTTATATAAGTTAACGCTAGCAGCTAGCCCCAATCAATATTTTAAACAGTTTGTCACCACGTAGATAGAGAAATACATGTGTCGACAGATAACTTTGCAAATTTAAGGGAAGACTAGAAAGTAGGAGAGCGAGTAGAGAGCGAGTACTTCACTCTGCTGATAGAAATGTTGTTTTAATGGTGAGTTGATCGCGAACCTTTGATAAGTTGGCAAGCTGACCATAGCCATAGGTCCAGTGGTACTGATCAGTGGATATTAATGTAACGTTTATGCAAAGGATAAAAGGAGGAAGATTGACAAAGAAGTGATCATATTTTAAATTACCACAGTATCTTATAAACTGATGTGTATATGCTGCGATTAAAGCTAAACTGTTTGAGCTTATTTGTATAGTATTTCTGATACTCTAACCATCGAAAAACGGCTTTGGGGAAAACACAGATGCTTTGGATGTTTGGTTAATATCAATTGGTGAATTGGCCGGATTATTGTGCTCGCACGCAGGAGAGCAACCTTTGTTGCCATTTCCTGACTTTGAATACATTTTTTAAATGATTTATAATGATAAAGGAACTCACAATTGTACTGTCTGCAGTAAATAAACTCAGAGAGAAGAGCAAAGGCTTGATTACGCATTACGTTCATAATTCTGCACCTGGGAGACACAGCTGGGCAGATCGTCGGGTGAACTGGAAAGCAGGACACGAGAAGGAAGGCGCGCGTGAGAGAGGGGAAAAAAAAGTTTTCCCTCCACTTGAAATTTCCTTGTGCTCTGGTTTTCCGCCGCCCGACAATCTGCCCCTGGGTCTCCGAGGATGATAATTCTATAATTTCATTGGGAAACAAAACACAATTCGATAAATTGATAAAATAGCGAAAATATGGAATGAAAATGCTCCTTTCAAACATTATTTTAGATGACATTGGAATACAAAGACAAGATAACGAGATAACACTAGAAATTGCAAAAACATTTTAAAATTATGTATTCTTCAAGTTGGTGGAGTAAAGTCGATTAGAAGGGGTTCACATTTGCACTTCAAGTGCAGACCCCAAAATATAACGGTCTGAAGCTTGGACACTTCGAATTGAAATAGATCTGTTTTAGGTGAATTTAAGCCCCGTGTGAACTAACTCCTTGAGAAAAGGAATGTTTTCCAACCAGTATACCACAATACATCATAAGCGTTCAGTTCTTAAACCCCAGTATCGTTATTTAGAAAAAACCTATATTCGATAACTCTCGTTACATAATGTAGCTACTTGTTTCAAGTTTCAAGTTAAACAACTGTCGGTTCTAGTTTATAATAGATCCAGTGCTACAGAAGAAGCCAGATGTTTATATAAAGTCTAAAAGACAAACATTCTTAGCTTCTTAACAAGATCATTACCTCTTCGCATACTCTCTAAAGTGGCTTTTGATTTCACCCCGGTTTTAACACCGCATGTAAATTAATAATCGACCGCACCCAAACGTCCTCTGCAATTTTGCGTCACGTTCAAACCAGTGCAAAAACAACACGGTAGGTATGTTCTATTCCAAGTGTTGCAGTCATGTTTTTGCTTTTGTTGTTTGGCTGTTCTGATTGAAGGCATTTAAAGATCTGTAGTGGTTGCATGATTGATTCAATAATGGCTTAACTACCAGCTAAAGGTCATCTATATTGTCAGGAAGGCGCGAACATTTCGTTTTATGTTATTTGCTATTGAAACCATTTGTGATTTGTTAACTGATTGAAATGCAAAAGTTATTGGAAGGTTCAAACTTCGGATTGTCAACATTTCACTCTCTGCCAATGAAACCGAGTTATCTAGATTACAAATTCTACTACTGCAAGTGTTTATGAAAACCTAGCAAATTGTTTATATGCCAAAAGTTATGTTCTTTAGATAACATCAGAAGATTTAAAACATCTGCTAAATACTAAGCTACTAACTATATATAACAGAGAAATAACAGCTGTGTCAGTTATTGTCCAAATTAAAAATGTATGAGATAAATTTTAGTTTGCGTGCGTGATTACAAAAGTTTCAAGATGGCCCAGTGAGTCTGGAATGCAGATGTCTTGGAGCTCTGGCAAACATATTATACACTTTTTGTTGTTTATAAGAACAAAATTAATACGGACATTCAGACTGCAGGGGTGGGGTGGGGACGCGGTTGGGGGTGGAGGGTGGTTTGTGTGTAAAAATGTCGGAACTAACTGTTGTGAGCCTATAAAACGCAAACTTATACAACACAAACATTTACACAAAAGAGAGAGAAAAAGTCAAAGAGTAGAGGTGAAATAACAATATCAAGGTCATACAATAAATAAAACACAACGTGATCTTTGATATAAATTGTTTTTGAAACTGTTGTATATTGTTGTTATATGTTTTAAATTTTCGGCATTTGTCAATGTTTGTATACATTTCCAACTTTACTGGCACGTTTCAAACCTGGTGATGACCAAGCAGGTCGAAAACGTTAGTTTTATAATCATTTTAAATCATAGATCACCTTATATTTTATTTTATAAAATAGGGAAGATATAACACACGCTCTGATTGGCTGGCTAACAGATGGCAAAATGAGTGTTTATGTCAGAGGATAAAGACACTCAGTTTATCTTCGTCTTATAATTCAATTTTAAATAGCGACATTAAAATGATTCTTCCACCTACGAATCTCAGTGTATGGACGTACTGGTTATGATATAAAATGTGGATTTGACATCATGATTACTTTTGAAAAATGTAGATATAAACAAGCTAAAACTTTGGTTGTAACTCTTAGGAGTCGACCATTTGATATCATGGGGGGTGGGGGCGGACCATTTGATATCGTGGAGGGAGGAGGGGGTGGAAGAATGATTTTGTTATAAATTTTGTTTTCCGTACACTTTTATGCTGCACATCTTTTTTCGCTGCTCTCTTTTTTTCTACAACTTGGTTCTTGGTCCGCCCCTTAATCTTAGCTGAGAACAACTCCTAATGGGTTAAACCCCAATACCTAATAAAGCTTCTTAGCTATAAAATATTAAACTCTAAAACGTTTTGGAGATCATCTTCACCAGAGGTCTTCACCTGTGGTCGAAATCGTTTTGGTGTTTAAAATCTTATATATACCAAACTGTTAGCCTATTTATATCACATAAAATATGGGTTTTTACTATATATCTAAAATACTATTCTATTTCTTTATGTAAAAACTTTATAAATGAAAAAAGTAAAAGTGCAGCCAGAAGGTCTATAAAGGGTCGTAACTGATTAGTTACCGGTCGTTTTGTTTCGTGCTTGTTCATAATGGCCCGATGAGTGACATAATTCCAACTGCTCATCGACTACCTTCGATTAGACATTTGTTCCTTCGTAAATTGTTTTTCCTTTGACACCACTCCTCCAATCCAAATTCAACTTTCAGTTACTTGATCATGAATATGTAGCAGCTTTTAAACCCAACATTGAGTTTGTAATGTCGACGAACGTGTAAAGAAATGAAAACAACTTGTGCGTGTTGGAAGTGACCTTGTTAATACGAATGGCGAGTTGCGTGTTAATTGTCGGACTAAGCTGTGAGAATTACGCAAATTGGCAACAGATTGCGCCTCCATAATTGCCTCAGATTGCACAACGATTATTTCAATAACCGCAATGTTTCGGGAGTGTCGGCAACTAAAACAAAGCACTCCTCTTTTCAGTGGACGTTAATTAAAGAGATGATAGAGGGGTGATAGCATAAAGGTTTAGAGACAGCTCGAAAGATAAATGTTTCAAATTGTAGAAAACGAGGACACATTCTTTGCCCAACTGCTGTCTCATGAGGCATGCTTCGCTAGAGATTTAAGGGCGGGTGAAAATGCATGTCGCGAGTGAGTTCGCTCTGCTTTTTCCCACGCTCTAAAGACTGTCTGAGAATGTGGCTCATGTCCAGCAAATGAAGACAAAAAACGAACCACCTGCACCCAAAAAACGTTTTAAGGGACTTTTAGAAAGTCTACAGCAAATGCACATATCATGTAAATCAATATCGATAATTTCAAGAGTGCCTGATTCTAAAATACTAATGACATGAAATGAGAAAGAATACAATACAATATTTACTTCCTAATGTTTTTACTAATTAAAGTTATAATAAAGTAACACAAAGTATATCGCAAATGCTGTAATTTGATTGGTTCCTCAACTGAACTAATAATTTCATTATACCTGTTGTTGTGAAAACATCCAAGATGGCGGCATCTCGATTTATCGAGATGACAGAAAAAGAGATTGAAAATCTAGCACAAACCGCAGAAGTCACGTATAAAAATGCTATTTATAAAAAGGAGAAAATTAAAAAAAATATTAATAACTTTTCCTATTGTTGCTATGTACCATATCATGTTTAGATTACTTCGTCTGATCCGCATGAATGATTTAAGTTCTATCAGATAAACCCCAACTTTTCTCCCTCTAGCGAATTTTGCTCTGACGAAGGGCTAGCACTCGAAACGTCAGCTTAAACCTATACACTCTTCCGACGAAAAGCATAAACATCAACTTCTAGTTCATTAAATCAATTTTGATTTGACCTACTCGCCTATGTAGAACCCCTAGTTTTTTTCAAAACTAGTCTATCAGAGCCTATTCATAAACCCGGCGTTGAGTTATTATTAACAGAAGCACTTCCAGGACTAATAGCTCATAGAAAACGCCGCCTCCTCGAATAACTGTTCAAAACTATGCACTCAGACGCAATTCAGTTCTTCTACAATGCAAACTAGAGATTCTATGTTACCTTGACCGCACACAAAATGTTTACTGAGAGCAGATAGGTATTAAAGACTAGCAAAAGATATATCAAGCGTTAGCGAGAAACAAATGATGAGAAAGCGGTCGACCATTTGATTTTGTGGGGGGAGAGGAGGATGGTGTGGACACAAAGTTATGAAGAGAAAGAGGGGAAAAAGCGAAACACAATTTGCAACCCAAGAACGTACGAATGAAAACATTAGCAACAGTATCATTCTTCTACTCCGCACCTCCCTACCCAAGGATTTTAAATGGTCTTTCTCGTACATAACTAGACAGAGCGACAAAAACAGTTTCTGGCCTCTCGTAATAAGGACATTGATCGGTGTTCAAGCTTATAATTTTGTATAGAAGCTGCCTTCTATCCAAAGAAGAAAATGTCAAGGTCCTGTACTTTGTGAGAGATGATATTTTGATCAGCAGAAAAACGAACATTTTCGTCAATATCTCCGAGTGTTTTTACAATAATTCGACAAGGCTTTGTCACAAATTGTGTCTAAACGTAACAGAAAGTAAAACTCTTACACTTTGGCATACCATTGCCAGTTAATGTAATATCAGTGAAAAAAGCAGGCTTGGGGATTTCCCGTCTTGTCACTTAACTATCATACTCTATTAGCCTCCTCCGCAGGCAACTCATATAGCAGTTCAAGCAATTTATTGCTTTGTACATGGCTATATATGGCTATATATGGCTATATATGGCTATATATGGCTATATATGGCTAATGACATAGTGGAGCAATAAATTGCTAAAATTTCTATCTGAGTTGCCTGCAAAGGAGGCTAATACTCTATGTAGTAGTGCAGGATTATGTTGCTTCCATCAAAACTGAACTAGCTATTCTAAATCCAGTTAAAAATCCAGTTGTTCTTTTAATTACTTTGAATTACTTCATTGCTTCAAGAGATAGCGCGTAGCGGTGACACGAATTAATAGGATTATAATGATATGAGGTGTCTACGTGTTGCTACGCGTGATACGATGCAATATCATGCCCGCACGATCCATTTGTTGCCTATAAACGACGTCAGGTAACTGATCAGAAAGAAACGCCTCGACAAACTCTCTACAAAACGCCCGTTAAACAGATAAATACACATATGTATCTCATCAAACAGTTGGACTGTCATGGGTCTGTTTTTTTGCTTTAAGTTTAGGTACAATCTAAATTGACGATCTTACTTGTAAAGCACTAGAGAATATTATAATGCTGATGTGACCTATGGCATTATATCTCCATTCAGATCTTGTTTGCAATTCATCATTTGATACTTTTAACTTCGGAAATACCTTTCTTAAAATACACTCCCTCACAAAAATAGTGTAAACTTTGTAGGACACACGAATTGATCAGATATGCCCCCAACCATGTACACACTCTATTTCTTTCTCACACATGCACAAACACACACACACACATATCAATGCACGTACGCACACACACACACACACACACACACACGTGTGCACACACGCACCAAATGCAAGCAGGTTGTTTACAGCATGTTTTAGCCTAGGGATGATCCGGGGATGATAATGAGATTGATGAAGATGGTAATTAAGATTAGACTAATAGAATAATGATTTCATTAGTTGTAAGATTATAACTGTCGAAAATGTTGGACACATTGTATCGTTATGTTAACCCTTTCAGCGCTAGTCACTATATCATTATCTATCTTCATATCAATACAAAATAAGTAGATTGTTAATGAGAATTCTCCCAACCTGTTTATAAGGAATTTATGGAGGCTGGTAAGGAGAATTTAGCAACAGGTCACTTGACATGTTTGGGGCTGAAAGGGTTAAGAGCGTTTCGGTTTTCTGGTATTTGTTGACATGTAATATACAAGTAACAAGTCTCAATCATAGCTTCTCTGATCTCGTTATGAAAAGTCTATTTGAGTATGTAATCTCTATGGCAGCCGATGACATTCAGCAAGTTAGTGTCCTCTATGTTACAACGTTTTGTAACACTACAGGTTAATTTCTATAGATAAGGTTATAACGTGAGTCTGCTACTTGAAATTTTACAGTAATAATTAGTATTATCGATAACCTAGATAAGTAGTAACTATTATACAAATATGTTGCGGTTTTATTACTACCAAAGTTCACATACATGAGAACACGGCTTTGAATTAACTAACTATGTAGTTCACCTCCCCAGTTCTCTTAATCCAATAACTTGAGCACGAAATTAAATAACTAAGGATTACTGCATGATCTAACCTTCCTGTTGGTTATATACCCCAGCATGCGGTGGTGCCCTGATGAAGCCATACGGGGATATCAGCTCGCCAAACTTTCCCGGCAGGTACCCTAAGCGTCAACAATGTGCATGGACTATCGTAGCCCCCCGTGGGCACAAAATCACTCTCATCTTCCAAGTCTTTATGCTTGAGAAGAAGACTAAGTGTTCCGCCGGGGACTTTGTGACGGTGTACGATGGCGGGAATTTAACAGCGAAAAAAGTGGGCGAGTTTTGTGGAAACATATTACCGCCACATTTCACCTCCACCACCGATAAACTATACATCGTGTTCAGGTCAAATGGCATGACGGAACTAGGGGGATTCAGTGCAACTTATAACTCGTCCATGGGTAAGGGTGTCGAACGTTAACTAAGTAACCATGGTAATACATATAAAGTAAATTTGTAAGTTTTGCACCATTGCATGTCACCTTCCCTATATTGCATGTTTTGCATGTATTGCATGTCACCTTCCCTATATTGCATGTTTTGCATGTTTTGCATATCACCTTCCCTATATTGCATGTTTTGCAGCATTGCATGTCACCTTCCCTATATTGCATGTATTGCATGTTTTGCATGTCACCTTCCCTATATTGCATGTATTACATGTCACCTTCCCTATATTGCATGTTTTGCATGTATTGCATGTCATCTTCCCTATATTGCATGTTTTGCATGTCATCTTCCCTATATTGCATGTTTTGCATGTCATCTTCCCTATATTGCATGTTTTGCATGTATTATAAAATAATAAATAAATAAAAATGCCTAATTGACATATTTATGTTATCTCAAATTATTTAATTTAACGTAACAATCTTGCGAGTTCTCTTCTTCAATTTTCACTAAAACCGATGTATGCTGGTCGTACTGCTACCTAAGTAACGAGATAATGTTTCAAAATTCTTACCTGCAAAATTATGCCCCAATACTTCAAATTGAAACGATACGAATAGCAGAAAGCAAGATCTCATAGAGAAGTTAGCAGTGTTAATACTTGAGTCGTAGATAAATGTATACAAATAAATATATCAATATTCTGTTGCTTTATGCGAGTGATTTATCAATACAGGTTACAGGAATACTGCGCCTCGTGGCCTGACATCTCGTATAACATGCTGACTCGTCGAATAATGTTTCAGTAATTAGCTGAGCTGAGTGTTTTGTGTTCTAGTTTGCGGTGGAAACTACAGAGCCACAGGGAGGCATAAAGTGCTGACATCTCCAAACTATCCCAACTATTATTACCCGTCGTCAAACTGTTTGTACAAGATCGAGGCCAAGTCGGGCTTCAGGGTCAAAATCAGATTTGTCCGGTTTAACCTGGAACCAGCCAGAAGCAATAAGGGTATCCGCGGTAAGTACTCTTTTATAGTGATGTGCTACTGCTACTGCTACTGCTACTGCTACTGCTACTGCTACTGCTACTGCTACTGCTACTGCTACTGCTACTGCT
>JANUFV010161870.1:0-13431 GCA_024757865.1 Epizoanthus scotinus | reverse complement strand
ATAAATATAATCCAGCAAGTCAGCTGACTTGGATTTAGCTGAACGAACGTTTACTGAGCACAATAGCAGGGGTTTCAATGCAGAGTCTTGAATAACAGCTTAAATTATTATTAAATTATTATTATTATCACTACAAGCCACAGATCTTTATCACCCATCTCATCTTGTCCACGGTATGTTCAGTCTATTATTATAAATGGTTTATTTATTTTTAACTTAATACTTTTACCATTGTACGAAAAAGTAACGTGATCTCGTCTTCAGATCTAATTTATATTTTTTTCTTGAAATTCTAAAACGATAAATGGGAACGATATCACAAAATTGCGAAAGAAAGAGAGAAGTAATAATTACATATACGGTGAAATCACAACTGCGTTTACACGTGTACCGCGTACGCCCAGTTCCTCCGGCCGTCCTCGATGTCAGTGACAAGGCTGCCACAGTACATGATTTCGGTCCGTTCTCGTGAGCTGTGTCATTCGCAATTCAGCCCATCCGGCTGCAATGATCAACAACAAAGCCATACAAATTATTTGCGTTTCGTTTGGTTTGGTATCGTGTCGTTTCGTTGCGTATATTTTCATTTGGTTTTAGCTGACAGACAATAGGTATATACGACAAGGAGGCTGTATTCGCTAACTCGTGATCGCCGGCCATAATATTTCAGCTTTTCTCATTCTTTATTGACTTACAAATGAGACTTTTTAGATATATATTTATATGTAACTAATGACAGAAGAGGGTACTTGGGAAGATAGATAAAAGAACACTCGCCTCCGGCTGGTGCTTCCCCTACGCTCCTTTCGTGTTCTCTCATCTTCCCGCGTGCCTTCAATAACTTGTGGAGACACAGCGCACGCGTTCTATTTCCTAAGTCAAACTAGTACATTTGACACAAGAAACTTTGGCCTTGTGTATTCATAGTGACACATCCTCGGAGACCCAGGGGCGGACCGTTGGGTTGCGGAAAAGAAGGGCGCAAGGAAGTTTGGAGTAAAGGGAAGTTTAAACATGGGAATAAAATCAGTGCTACTTCTTCCCGGTATTTAGTTGAAGTAACGACTTTAGTGTCTTTTCATTATGACAGAGCACAATTCACGTTTCCTGTTCTTTAGGTATAAATATAGTGGCAACATTGGCACAAACCAATATTCAAAGCAGCTAGTAACTCAGTCACTACAAGCCACAGATCTTTTATCACCCATCTCATCTTGTCCACGGTCTGTTTCAGTCTATTATTATAAATGGTTTATTTATTTTTAACTTAATGTTTTTACCATTCTACGAAAAAGTAACTTGATCTCGTCTTCAGATCTCATTTAGATTTTTTTCTCGAAATTCTGAAAGCGATCAATGGGAACGATATCACAAAACAGAGAAAGAAAGAGAGAAGTAATAATTTCTGATACGGTGAAATCACTCCACAACAGCGTTTACACGTGTACCGCATACGCCCAGTTCCTCCGGCCGTCCTCGATGTCAGTGACGAGGCTGCCCCAGTACATGATTTCGGTCCGTTCTCGTGAGCTATGTCATTCGCAATTCAGCCCATCAGGCTGCAATTATTAACAACAACGCCATACAAATTATATTTTTGATCTTGTGTTTGTTGTGTGGCGTTTGGTGTTGCTTCGTTTCGTTGCGTTTATTTTCATTTGGTTTTAACTGACAGACCGCAATATGTATATATGACAAGGAGGCTGTATTCGCTCACTCGTACGTTATCGCCGGTCATAATATTTCAGCTTTTCTCATTCTTTATTGACTTACAAATGAGACTTTTTATATATATATTTATATGTAACTAATGACAGAAGAGGGTACTTGGGAAGATAGATAAAAGAACACTCGTCTCCGGCTCGTGCTTCCCCTACGCTCCTTTCGTGTTCTCTCATCTTCCCACGTGCTTTCAATAACTTATGGAGACACAGCGCACGCGTTCTATTTCCTAAGTCAAACTAGTACATTTGACACAAGAAACGTTGGCCTTGTGTATTCATAGTGACACATCCTCGGAGACCCAAGGGCGGACAGTTGGGTTGCGGAAAAGAAGGGCGCAAGGAAGTTTGGAGTAAAGGGAAGTTTAAACATGGGAATAAACTCAGTGCTACCTCTTCCCGGTATTTAGTTGAAGTAATGACTTTAGTGTCTTTTCATTATGACAGAGCACAATTTACGTTTCCTGTTCTTTAGGTATAAATATAGTGGCAACATTGGCACAAACCAATGTTTAAAGCAGCTAGTAACTCAGTCACTACAAGCCACAGATCTTTTATCACCCATCTCATCTTGTCCGCGGTCTGTTTCAGTCTATTATTATAAATGGTTTGTTTATTTTTAACTTAATGTTTTTACCATTCTACGAAAAAGTAACGTGATCTCGTCTTCAGATCTCATTTAGATTTTTTTCTCGAAATTTTAAAAGCGATAAATGGTAACGATATCACAAAACAGAGAAAGAAAGAGAGAAGTAATCATTTCTGATACGGCGAAATCACTCCACAACAGCGTTTACACGTGTACCGTGTACGCCCAGTTCCTCCGGCAATCATCGATGTCAGTGACCAGGCTGCCACAGTACATGACTTCGGTCTGTTCTCGTGAGCTGTGTCATTCGCAATTTCAGCCCATATATCCGGCTGCAATTATTTACAACAAAGCCATACAAATTATATTTTTGATCTTGTGTTTGTTGTGTGGCGTTTGGTGTTGCTTCGTTTCGTTGCGTTTATTTTCATTTGGTTTTAGCTGACAGACCGCGATATGTATATATGACAAGGAGGCTGTATTCGCTCACTCGTACGTTATCGCCAGTCATAATATTTCAGCTTTTCTCATTCTTTATTGATTTTTTTACCTGAAAGTAATTACCAAAGTTATGTTGTAGATTTAAGACAGCTCTATCTGAGCACCACGGATTCCGTCATTTGAGTACCAATGGATATTTCTTGGTTCTAGCAAATTCCATACTGGCAAAGTTTAGCAGGTTAGCTGACATACACGAACGTCATTTTGAAGCGGAACTACAGCATTTACAATTAATCGCCATTTGTATATAGAATCGATACAAATCGAAAACGAAATACGTCACTCTATTTTGCCATATATGCCAATTGGCATGCTATAATCTTCTCAGTCACCTTCGCCCCTCCCACTCCCCTTCAGACCATCGTGTTTCTCGAATACCTCCCCGTCAAATTCCACCAGTCCACCCCTACTTGTAAGAAAATCGACCCTCGTCACTTATCAGTGCAACATATAAATATTAACAGCAATGACTTCTGTCGGTTGCGTCGGTTTGCCTGAAACGAAATATAGGTAAGAGATTTAGACATGTTCTTGTTGCTAACGCTGGTAAATCCACTTACCTTACTATGCTACTACTAAAACTACTAAACAACTAAAATCCAGTACTATTTGATAGTCAGCCTGTTTAATATTTGATTCGGTATTTCTATAAGGTCGCAAGCTACAATGTAGAATTCTCGTCGTCCTTCTTACTTCACCGTCAAGAATCTTGAACAAAGTCAGCATACCGAAGCCCCGTTCACTCATTTCGGAATTGCTGGCATCGAAGGTATCATTTACTCACTTCTAATAAAAGAGCAAAATCTACTTAATTACTAAGGCTCGTGTTTGCCCAAAAGGTAAAAACAAATTAAAAACAACCTCATTTCAACGTATACAGATGCGTTAATTGCATGTTTTCAAATGGAATTCTGGAGTTTACGCCTAAATACGCTCGTGCAGTGCATTAAAATACTATCGTCTTCTCTCTTAACTCAGAAGATCCTATCGACCAAAACCAATACTTATATACTTAAACATATTACACGCTTTATTGACATGGCTCCCATTTTGGTCATAATTTATTTCGTTATATCTGGAAGCCCTTGGGTCTTGTTTTGTAGCTTTGTTGTTCTTCAAACAATCTCAGCTTGAAAGCAATTAAGCCTGAAAGTGTCTACAACAATGTAATGTATTAACTTAACTTTTTGTAATTAAAATGAGTCGTGTATTTGAATAAAATATGTGTGATAGAAACTGCTAAATTAACAAGAGTGCAAAATCAGTTAACACCGCGTGTTTCTTGATTATATATCTATCGTTGACGATATCAGTGAATATTATTTCAATCTTTTAAAATAAAGATGCCGAATAGTGTAAAATTTAGCAGTCTTTTGAAGTTGACATTTCTCAATGAATGGAAATCCCTTCCCAAGGATATTGTGAATGCAAAGTCCTTAGATAGTTTCAAATCTAAGTTAGTTAATAGCTTTTAATATCTCATTGCATTAGTTTTATTCAGATTTTTACAGATTCTTTATTTTTAATATTTCCATCGTATCAGTTTTATTTAGATTTATTTTTTTACAGTTGGTGTGATATCTCACGATTTTTTACCGACTTAATAAAATGTAGATGTAGATGTAGTCATGATTTCTTTAAAATAGTCATATGCCTTAGAATCGTTAGTCTAGTCTCTCGATATTCTATCGGGGGATCAAAAGAACACATAAACTTGTCGATACGTGTAAGCTGCTTGGTCTGTATACCGAGGGCACTACTCAATGTCTCATATAGAACTGTTGTGAACTACATACAGCAGTCTGGCTAAGTCCCTCGATTGCTGAACCGTGTTACTATTTGTAACCAGGTAGCTGAAAACCCCTACGGGGACTACGCCTGTCATATATCTGTATCTGTATATTCCCTGGTGAGAATTGCACTACATATTGGATCTATCATACAAAGCGAGGAATAATTATACATGCCGAAACTAATTCGAGGAAAAGCAGATTATAGATTCTAGTTCTCTACTGTCTGCCCGTCTGTGTGTGCATTCAAAAATGTCCTACTCATTTATCGATTTTGTATAAAACAAATTGATGAAAAATATTGACGTACATTAGAACTTCTTGTCCTAATCTATATGGAGGGCATCGCGGCATAGCGTATGCGTACATGATGTCTCTGAAAGCGAACTAAAAACGAGTTATATGCTAAAACTTATTCGCGAGAAACCAAACGTGGAAGTTGAAGTGAACACATCTCGTCTCTTCCACAGTTAATGCAGATAATAACAGCTAGCTAGTTGAGAAAATCACCTATTTGTATTTTCGTGTATCGTCAACAAAGAGTCCTCTGTACAAGCCTGGCTTCAAATTAAAGACATATAGTGGCCGTTCTTTCACAGTTGGTGCTCCCACTCTTTGGAACAATCGCCCAGATGAACTCAGAAGCATTATCTCAATTATCTCAAAAATGCACTTTTTCTTGCTTAATAAACCACTCTTAGAAATTTTTCGTACAACTTAAATTGTTCATTTTGTATTTTATTCATTATGAGGGACAAAAATATGCGAAAAAAGGTTTTCATTTCATAGGCACTTTAAGACTATAAGCTTAAAACATTTATTTTTAATCAAGCTTATACTTAATTTTATCAGTTCTTTAGTTATTAACTAGTTTCAGATTTTATATTTTCTATATTTTTCAGATTTTATAGTTTAATATTAATGTAGAATGCGCTTTGAAAATTTCATTGGAAAGCGCTATACAAATTTATATTATTATTATTATTGTTATTATTATTATTATAACGCGAATTATTTGATTAGATTGTGCAGTATACTCAACATATTGCAGTCATAACCTGAAACGTTGACAGTTGACACTTTTTATTTCATCTGCAGTAAAGGTCTCAAGTCAGAGGGACGAGTAATCAATATGACAGAGAACGGCGCTACGACGGGACTCGCGTTCTCTGGTGGCGGCATTCGATCAGCTGCGCTGTGTTCTGGTGTTCTGCGCAGACTCCTCCAGCGTTCCGTGCGGGTTGATTACGTCAGCTGTGTTTCTGGTGGCAACTATGCAGCGACCGCCTATCTGGACTGGAAGTACCGTAATGAGGGTCGGGATGACCACTCCTGGCATAAAAAGTTTGTGATGATGACTATTCACCTTTTGTTACTACAAATAGTATTCACCACTCCCTCCCATGTGTATGCGCACGCACGCACAAACACGTGCACACACCCACACACATGAATACACACACACACAAACGCACGCACACACACACATACGCACACACACACACACACACACACACACACAAACAAACAAACAAACAAACAAACAAAAAGCAACCAAACCAAAACCAACACCGACACCGACACCGACACCGACACCGACACAGATACAGATACATCCACATCCCTAGTCACAGGCACCGGCACAGGCACATGCACATGCACAGACACAGACACAGACACAGCCACAGTCACAGACACAGCCACAGTCACAGACACAGACACAGACACAGTCACAGTCACAGACACAGACACAGACACAGACACAGACACAGAAACAGACACAGACACAGACACAGTCACAGAAACAGACACAGACACAGAAACAGACACAGACACAGACACAGACACAGACACAGACACAGACTTGCCCTTTTGTTCTCAAGTCCAGGACGCTAACTACTAGTCATATATTGCAGGTTCTTCGAGCACTTGCGCAAGAGGACGGGATATATTTGTGACTGGCAGAAAGGCTTCTGTGGAATTGGTGGAATTGTTGACAGCCTGCTCCTATTGATGCTGGTGCTATTTGTGAACGTCATCATTCCTTTTATGGTGTGGGGCTCCCAGTCAATCCCAGCCGCCTACGTTATCGACTTCATATTCGGTGACATTCTCCGCTCCGGATTCATATGCAAACACGACGAGACGGTGAATGCTACTTCTGCGCAAGTCCAGAGATGCTCCAGTTCTGAAGAATTTGACCCGAGTAGGCCCGAGGCCTCTAAACAAGTCATCACGGTCGTAGTGCTGTTTTCTATTACCCTGATTCTCCATATCGTTGGCAGAACCTTCGATGACACATTGCATAAAACGGGTGTCAATGTTTTGAGGTCGTTGGCCGGGGCATGCCTCGCTCTCACCTTTGTGCCATGGTTCTTACAGCAGTTCATCTCTGTGACCCCCCTGTGGCTCAATTTTGTCTTTGTCGTCCTTAGCGTTTTTTGTTGGATGGGCTTCCCGCCACTGCGCGGGCGGACATCACTGTGCTTGATACTATACGCATTTGCCTACATGGTTAAATGGCGCGTGTACAAGACAGCTGTGTTGGGGGTCGCGTATAGTGAATACAAGTTCCATATCTTGCTCACTGTGTCTGGTGCCGTCATCTGGGCCAGTCCGTATCTTGGTATCTTTAAACAGACATCAATCTTCACATATATCAAGTAAGCACATATACCTTTTAAGTTGTAATACGAATTGTACAGATAGACAAACAAAACATTAAACAGTAACTGGTCGTCAGTAGGATTCCTAAAATGTGTGCAACTCTGTAATTGGTTTCGGCTCCATTCAATCCTATACCAATTGTAGAACATTCTAGGCGGAGCCACCCACCAAGTGAGCAGTTACTGAAATACACAGTTCTTCGACACGACATATTGAGCTATACAGTACACGCGAATGTACACTCATATAATAAGTATAGGAAATACTACCGTTCAAGAAGAATTATTGAAAAGTACCACGAGTATTTAATGATGTGTCAGTATAACACCACTAACAGTACATCTACAAAAAATACAATTCGTTTAGTGATTGTGAGAATTTGTTTTCGTCCAGCAAAGTTCCCGAATGACAGTGCCAATAAGTATTATAACAGCATATGTGCTATTAAGAATAAATTACCCTGTAAACAATCAATCAAAAGCCAGTATTTTTTTAGGTGTACTATTAGTAGCGTAATAGACTTCTTCTCGCCGCATGGACTTCTCGCATCCTAGCTATCAACTGTTTAATTCTGAAAATAAAATAACAAGTGACAATCAAAACTGATTCGTGTTCCCCCATTTCGTCACAGGTGGAGACTACAAAATGCGTTTTACACACGCGAGAGCGTGGGTTGCTGTGGTTGTAGAGGAATACAATGCTCGGATTTATTTCCAATTATGACGACGTTATGTTGCTGCAAAAAGGTATTCGTTTCAACTTTATAAATTAACGATGGATAATACACCGATTCATAAAAATAACGGTCACACGATTGAGCCTGGGGCTGAGCGCCAAAGCGAGGCATTTTAGGATAGGTCGTGCACTACAGAGATAAACAAAGCTGGCTTCTCATTCCAATATAAGTTGTTGTGTTCCACACTGCCATCAAAGAATAGAAGACGCCATCTTCTTGGTTGTAAACCTGTTCTTTGCCTTAAAATGCCTCGACTTCATGTTGTTTATAAACTCGCTCCAGACTCAATCCGAGCGACGGCCATTTTAATGAATTCGGTCTATACATTTGGGAAACTCATGAGAATACCTCAGTATAGTCCGCAAATACCACAGCTGTTTAGTTAGTTATTCTTTGATGCTGATGTGTTTATCTTGTTCGAGAAGTGCTATACGACTAAGATAATACAATAATCGGCATGTGTTATTTCAAGGTAGTGTGTAGGGTCCGATTACATGATCCCTGCTAGCAAGGAAGCTCGTTTTTCCAAGATCCTGACTTCTCCCTTAAACAGAGTAAAACTTGACGTCGCAATTACATGACAACCGGACTAGCTCTGCTTGACGGGATCCCGGCATCGCGAAGCCATGATTTCACCTCATGTGGCAAGAACGTTTTTATATAATTTCCTTGTTACTCATGCGCAAATGCTAAATGCTCCATTTCAGCTACAAACATAAAATTGCCTCCGATAACTGAATTTCTATTTCGTGTATTGTGTATCATATAAAATAAAGCGCACCGTGACACTGAAGAAATCATCGAACATAATGCACTAGCTAGAATACACGAGTAAAGCATGTAAAGCCATTTGATTCGTTATCATCGTTGGAATCATCTTGAACAACATCTTCACGTCAGGTCCTACCGAGCTGGCTTGTTTCATGTAATTAAGCTTGATCTGAAACAAATAAACGCAAACCGACCTGCCACGACTACCGAGACCTCCTGCAAATGTATTTGGCCTATGCTATTCGTGGCGGGTAATGAATTAATTGAGAACGGGAACTAGAATATTTACTAAGAGAAGATAGCGCCGTTTCCCTTGACATCTATCTTTACAATCGATGCTATTTTTAAATAACTTAAAAGTTATTCCCAAGTCTTAAATAGTTTTTGCAAAGCAAAAAAGTTGTAATCAGTGTAACTTCTGTGTGGTAAATATTTGTGAAGCGACAAAGCTGCCATATCATGTCATCATCATCACTAGTATCACGATTACCGATAACCATCACCATTATCATCACCATGATTATCATCATTGTGATCACATAACCATCACCATTACGATCACCATCACCATCATCATCATTGTCATGACATAATCATGACCATGACCATCATCATCATCATCGCTATCAACCTCATCAACACATGACCATCATTACCATTTTCATTACTATCATCATCACTAACATCATCATCTTCACTATCATGATGTCAGCATCGCATCACCATCATCACCATCATCATCATCACCATCATCATCATCACCATCATCATCACCATCATCACCATCATCACCATCATCATCATCACCATCATCATCACCATCATCATCACCATCATTATTGCCAATCACATATAAATATCTTAAAACATTATCGTCTAATTTACAAGCTACACAATCTCCAAAGTTTACTAATTCATATGGTCTCCCCTGGTGTACAATGATATACATATGTAGTTACTGACTCTTTCTCTTCTGTTGACCGTCCAGCAAGACACATTAGCTCTCAAGTTGAGCGATCTGCAGGATATTAAACCCACTTACATCAGTAACTGGACGGTGGATCAGTGGCGCAAGTCCGACAATAAAGAGGACACTCCATACTCAGTAATGGCAGTCAGTTCCGAGGTCATTGAACGTGTAGACCGCCAGCCAGGCGAAAACGAATTCAAAGGTATGCACGAATGTAGGAAATTGGTTTAGAAGAGAAGCGAAAAGTATCGATATTTACTCCAACTTCCTACATAGACGTGATCCAAATCAGAACACGCATCATCTGATGCAATTATTTATAAACACGGCCATTTTATTGAGATAATATGTAGTGAAGTAAAGGCCGCCTGCAATCTAGGATTATCAGAGCCTGCACGTAACCCCGGATTCTGTAGCATGAAGCAACTGAAAGCATTACTATTCCCCCCGGATAGGATGCTAGTCCATTGCAAGGTTAGCCCCCAGTATCTTTATCAGGTTTATCCCCCAATAATTTGTCAGGTACACATTCATAAACCTGGGTGAAGAGAAGCTAGCACTGTGAGAGTAAATGTCTTGTCCTAGGTACCCATTCATACACCTAGGTGCAGAGAAGCACTGTGAGAGTAAATGTCTTGCTCAAGGTACCCATTTATACACCTGGGTGAAGAGAAGTACTGTGATAGTAAATGTCTTGTCCCAGGTACCCATTCATACACCAGGGTGAAGAGAAGTACTGTGAGAGTAAATGTCTTGTCCCAGGTACACATTCATACACGTGGGTGCAGAGAAGTACTGTGATAGTAAATGTCTTGTCCCAGGTACCCATTCATACACCAGGGTAAATAGAAGCAATGTGAGAGTAAATGTCTTGTCCCAGGTACCCATTCATACACCTGGGTACAGAGAAGCACTGTGAGAGTAAATGTCTTGTCCCGGTACCCATTCATACACTTGGGTGAAGAGAAGCACTGTGAGAGTAAATGTCTTGTCTCAGGTACCCATTTATACACCTGGGTGCAAAAAAGCACTGTGAGAGTAAATGTCTTGTCCCACGTACCCATTTATACACCTGGGTACCGTGAAGCACTGTGAGAGTAAATGTCTTGTCCCACGTACCCATTTATACAACTGGGTGCAGGGAAGCACTGTTATAGTAAATGTCTTGTCCCACGTACCCATTTATACACCTGGGTACCGTGAAGCACTGTGAGAGTAAATGTCTTGTCCCACATACCCATTTATACACCTGGGTACTGGTGAAGCACTGTGATAGTAAATGTCTTGTCTCAGGTACCCATTCATACACCTGGGTACAGACAAGCACTGTGAGAGTAAATGTCTTGTCCCACGTACCCATTCATACACCTGGGTGCAGGGAAGCACTGTGAGGGTAAATGTCTTGCTCCAGGTACCCATTTATACACCTGGGTACCGTGAAGCACTGTGAGAGTAAATGTTTTGTCCCACGTACCCATTCATACACCTGGGTGCAGGGAAGCACTGTGAGAGTAAATGTCTTGCTCCAGGTACCCATTTATACACCTGGGTACCGTGAAGCACTGTGAGAGTAAATGTCTTGTCCCAGGTACCCATTTATACACCTGAGTACCGTGAAGCACTGTGATAGTAAATGTCTTGTCTCAGGTATCTATTTATACACCTGGGTGCAAAAAAGCCCTGTGAGAGTAAATGTCTTGTCTTAGGTACCCATTTATACACCTGGGTACAGCGAAGAACTGTGAGAGTAAATGTCTTTCCTAACTATATTACGCCATGCAAGTGCCAGCAGTCAGGTTCGAACCATCAACCTTTTGGTCTTAAATTCAAAGCGCGATTGAAGAAATATCAGAGAGGGACTGTCCATGGAACTAACATTCGCTACACTTTGTTGTCCCTTTGTGATTGCACTCTAATGAATGTGGATTCTCGCTGACTACACTTATTTGAAATTTTAAAGACTGCTCAACACACATGCTAAATTTTAGGCCAAACAGACGAGGGATATTGAAAGTAGTGGGGAGAGGATCCAACGAACCACACCCCCCCCAAAAAAAAACAACGTTCGTGTTTTTCTAAATTGCTCAAAATGCTAGTGTTAAACTAACTGCCCTTTACATTCCATTCCAGCTTATTATTTCTCCTCCCCTTCCCTTTTTATTTTTCCTTTTTCTAATGTTTCTTTTTCCGTTTTTGTTTTGTTTTTGTTCTCTAAACCTTACTCTTTCTGTTGACTTTATCAGGCAAACTCAAACCCGTGAATATAACAATAGCAGACGCAATGACAACAGCTGCAGCTGTGGTCAGCCGTGGCGAAGACCATTCCAAGAATCCAGTGAGTGACTTGCAGATCATGCTGGGCTTAGCAGCTAGGAATAGCATCCGATCCGACCCGAACGAAGATTTCAATTGTCTTTGTCCCGGTTCAAAGGTACGGCACACGACCTTTCCAGACTTACGACATATATCGTTTGCTCTACTTTCAAAGTATTATTGAATTATTTATCAACCTGTTTTTGTTTTTGTGTTTGCGTTTTTTTGTCTTTCTTTCTTTTGACCGTCTCAACTTTGTAATGAAACTCGACTAGTTTATACTACTTCTGGAGTACCAGTACTTGCTAACACACTGTCTAGACCACTGTATAAACCACTGTAAAGATATTTGGAGTGTAAATATACGTTGTTGTTGTTGTTGTTGTTGTTGTTGTAGTCTGTCTCCACACTATTCAAGTGCTCTTGCAATATATCCAAACGTTGCTCTCTGTGTTTGAAATATAGAGCTTCATGATTTATTTAAGAGTAATGGTGTTAGAGAGTTCATGTCTTTCTCAATATAGTTGCATTTCCACTCCGGGAAGAAAACTTTGAAGATTCTTCAACTTATCACGTTTAGACTTTGTTCGTTCAGGATCATTTAAGTGACATTAGTATTTGTGCCGAAGCCATAAAAAGAAAGAAAAAGGAGTAATAAGAGCTGGAATAATGATGTTCTAATTGTGGAATACTTCGCACGCATTTTAGGTACTTTCAATCCTGGAATACAACAACAGTTTTATATATAGTAATAGCAATTAGAACTTTTAAAATAGTAACTAGAATATATATCAGTAACAAAACTGATTTTTTCTTTTTTAAAGTTTTGTAATCATAATTAGAGCCTACATCAGTATTTTTATTTCTATATTTGTGTCATTTGTGCAATTCAGCCATTTAGCTGCAACTGCAATCACTAATAAACTATATATATATCTACAATAGCTCGAATATTCTTGAACAGAATATTGGAAGGTTCATAACCGGTTTATCGCAAACGAAAACACCGGCAGTAAATTCTATAATTAAGTACGCTCTAATACGAATCGCCACGTGCACGGACGCAATGGATTCTGGATCACCAGCCTTACAATCTTTTGTATGCGGACCCCGGGTCTCTGGATTGTGGATCTCAACGTTGGGGATTCTGGATTTAATTCCACTGGAATCCGGATTTTAAAATTGAAAATTTACGTAATTCAGATTCTGAATTCATAAACGTAACCACGCGTGTTTCATTTTTTCATAGAGTCACCTTGGTAAGGGTTGTCAATTCGCCACTCCAGAAAGCTCAAAAAGTTTTCCTCCTTCTTGAAAACCTTGATGGCAAAAAGGCTTTTGGTGTGGACAAACTGCATCCTTTCTTGGCTTCT
>JANUFV010161759.1:0-13433 GCA_024757865.1 Epizoanthus scotinus | reverse complement strand
ATACATACATACATACATACATACATACATACACACATACACACATACATACATACATACATACATACATACATACAAACATGCACATGACTGAAATCGAATTAGGAAACAGACAGACACCATCATATAGAGGTAAATCTATAACCAAATACCGAATATAAATGTTATCTATTTTCAGTGCGGAACAAGGCATAATAAGTGGAAATATGGACCAGTTCAAGACAAAAGTTATATTGTACGCCAATGGGCTGAACACTTGGTTTGCACCCACAATCCTTCGCAGCCGCTGTAGTATAGACATTACCTACTTCCCGTTTGACGATCAAAAGTGCACATTGAAGTTCGGTTCCTGGACGTACGACGGGTTGCGTGTTAATCTGCAGAACGCCAGCTCGACCGTGGATTTAGCTGCGTATATGCCCAGCGGAGAGTTCAAGATGGTAGAAGCACCTGTAAAACGAATCATTGTCCGATACAGGTAAACTGCTTATTTGAAAGCTATGCTGTCCACTGTGTTAATACGTTTGCAGTGAATCATGGGTAGACGTTTCCCTTGTACATTGCCCGTGTGCGGCTGTGGCTATGATAGTATGCAGCCAATAGGCCTGTTTGAGCGAGACAAATTAGAAAAATAAGAGAAAGAAGAGAAAGGGGAAGGAATGAGGAAAACGTTTCCCTCACATTTGTCTTCTATTTTTCCCCATTTCTCGTACAAATGATCCTGATAACAGGTTATGGCCCTGGCTGGAGCTGTAGTTGTGGCTGTTACTGTGGCGGTGGATGCGACTGTGGGTGTGGCTGTTAGTATGTCTTCGGCTGCAGTCGTGACTGTGGCTATGGTTGCGACTGGCTGTAGCTGTGGCTGCGGCTAAGGTTATGGCTGTAATTGTGGCTATGACAATGACTAGCAGTGACTGTAACTGTGGCATTTGCTCTTGCTTATTTGTTTAAGCATAAATCCTCTAATTATTTCTTATTTTTCAAGAACTGTTGTCATCAGTAATTGTCTTTTGTCTTATTTGCAGTTGCTGCCCGGAGCCTTATCCAAACATCATATTTACCCTTCACATCAGACGGAAAGTACTCTTTTACTTTAACAACCTTATAGTACCGTGTTTCCTCATCACAGCATTTGCCCTTCTGACCTTTGTTCTGCCACCTAACACGGGCGAAAGAGTTACTCTCGTGATCACCACCCTGCTCGCCATGACCGTGTTCATGTTGATGATTGCTGAGAACACTCCAACTACTTCAGATGTGACCCCCCTGATTGGCCAGTTCTTTGTAGCCTCTATGGTGGAAATCGGTCTCGCTCTAATAGCTACGTGTTTCGTGTTGAACATTTACGAAACCACTGGGCCAATGTCCAATGTTCCACGTTGGGCAAGGTTCATACTCGTAGAAATTCTTGGACCAATTCTATTTGTGACCAAACCACGGGAAAAACCGAAGAGAAAATGGAACCCAACTTGCAACAACACCAATCCAAGTCCCTTGTCCAATATCTTTGCTGAAACAAACGGAAATGCAACAGAAATTGATGGTAATCCAAAAGATGTACTTGTAATTTCTCCAAAAGTTGGCGACAAGTTATTGACTTCGCGAGATTTCATCAGCACGGTGAACAATGAGAACAACATGCGATATCGTGGTCAAACTACGACTGCGCAGGACAGGTTATTGGATGGTATCACCATCCTGGCTGACCGTGCCAAGGAAAAAGAGAAACAGGAAGAGTTGAAGGAAGAATGGGAATCTGTTGCTAAGGTAATTGACCGAATGTTCCTCATTATCTTCATAGCAACAGTTTCCATATCAACGGCCATGATATTCCTCCAACGTCCAAGTTTTGCTACTATGTAAGAAAGACGATCAGTTTAACACCTCTGATACGGGCCAAACATTCCGAATAATGTCTCAGCTCCAGTGATATCAGGAAATTGAAAGACAATCTCTGAACCCTTAAGCTAAGGCGAGTCTGCTTTAGAGAACAGTACCAGCAAGGTCTATCAGAGACAATTGTGACGAGATCACGGGCAAGCAGTTTACATGTTGTTCAACTCTCTGCCGGTACAGAGGCGGGAACACAAATATCTGCGAAGACCAGCTGACTAGTCATCAGTAAAGCATCTGAATAGAAATCGTGAACTGAATAATAAAAACGGAGCTAGCGTCAAGCAAGACGGCTGCTACTAGTAAATATACTTGTTTTTATGAAGTCGAGTTGAAGTGTTTACAACATAACAAAATCTATTTATTGAGTTAATAGTTGTTAAAATTAGATTTAGACAGTTCTGTGAATTTGGAGAAAGGGAATTCGGCATGCAAACATGCTTATATCAATATTAAAAGGCAGCGCCTAAGTTCCTCTATTCTATTATTAACGAATATGTCTAGATTATCATTGTAAATTTAATAATTCGACGACGAACCTAGCTCACAGCTTGAAACATATCCAATTGCTCAAACCACATATGTAACACTAAGATATATCAAATATGCTCGCTGATTGGTCTAAAACCACCATATATTGTAATACACATACAGATTATGTAATATCGCAGGCGCATGCATGGGTTGATTATTGTATAAAGCAATCAGCTACAATTTTCATGTGTTGTACTATTTTGACGAGAGCTGGCGAATCTAAGAACGGACAAACGTACTAGACGTGAAATATAGACGATATCTCTTGACTGTCCAAAGCTCCTTGTCATTGCATTCTCATTGCTCTGTTAAAGGGGCTATGTCACGGTAATGCGCATGCTCGCTAGTCATGTCAGGAACAAAGCCTTCACAGTCATGCAACACAAGTTATAAGCTGAACAGGATAATAAGAAATGATAAAATAGTTATATGTTGTGAAAACAACGTGTCTAACTACAAGATACACAATTTTGACAGCTAATGGATTTAACTCATTTTTAAAATGTCTAGCCTGGACAGAAATTAAACTGAGAGTTTGTAATTCATTTTAATCTTCCCCAATTTTAACCATCCACGTTCCTTTACGACTTATCATAATCCCTGTTATGTTTTTCTACCACGGTAACCTGTTATTTTTAGATTTCCTCAGTTCGATTTGTGGAGAATTGTGTACATCGCAAAAATGTCTTAAATAGCCGTGACACAGCCCCTTTAACGCAGCTTTTGACGAACAGTCTATTAACTAATCAGAAAATTGACGCGTGATTCACTCACGCGAGTCATTGTCATTTGATCTGCATCAATCTTTGGTCAGTCTAACAAAATCGTCTCTATGCAATAACTGCGTGCATGCAGAAACAGAATTAGTAACAACTTATAAATTGTATTTCCTACTTGCTAACCGCTGTGTGATGTTGTAAAACCTGTGAGTCTAGACTAGAGAAACAAATCTAATTATATCACCGCCTGATTTTCTTGTCTGTTAAAAGAAAAAAAAATACAAAAATAGCCTTAGAAGGATTTCTAGAAATTGTCAATTTCTTTGATGTGTAAAAACCAAGTTTTGTAACAGGAGATCACGAGTGTATTAAACTACCATAAGAAATAACAACTCTCAGATAGAAACGTTCTGGTGGAAAATCATTTTAGTATTGATGGAATTGTAAATAAGACAACTAGATTTATTAAATACCCGGTGCACACCAACCCAAACGAGGGTTTACGACACAGTATCAGTGTATTAACTTGTGCATTCCCATAACACACTACTTATTGTGGTAATTCTGTCCTTGCACGTGATCTGACCTGGCCAGGAATTAATAAAATTAATATTCGGTAAAGAAATGAGACATTTTGAAAATATTGATTGTACAAAACACAGACGTTCTTAATATCCATCGTCTTCTTACCTGATGAAGATCAAATGTATTGAAAACGTTTGTATGATTTTTGTCATCAATATTTTAACTTCCCAACGTTCAGTACCTTTATATATATTTATATTTATATTTATACAAAAAATAAATTTGAATATAGGCCACAATCGCGATACCAAATGTAGCCAAAATGGTCCCATGTGAATTAGTTCACGATAATTTGTTCCCGCATTTCCTACTACTCCAAAAAAAAAAATTTAATCTCTATTTCCTGTCTCAAATAGAACTGTTGTGAACCGCATTCAGCGGTCTGGCTAAGTCCCTCAACTTAACTGCTGAATCCTGGTACTACATGTAAACAGGTAGCTGAAAAGCCCTACGGGGAGCATGCACCTGTATGTATCTGTACTTATCTGATTAACAACAGTTTCACTTTCGTTACCATTCCCAAGCTTCTAGATCTATCCCTCAGGTCAAATCACTCCTGGACCGAGGACTGATCTGCACCAGTTCAGTTTATGGTCTTTTGTAGATCTCAGAGTTACCGCGTGTTTCACCACAGGCGTGTCTAGTTTATCCTTTCAAAACAATTAACTTTTTCTAAACAAATTGCAACAAAATAAAGTTAAGTCATGCCGAGTCATGCATGTGTCAAATTCCAATTTTCGATATTTCATTCGTTCTAGTATTAACCTTAACCTTCCTGTTCCGGGGAGGAGAAGGCTGAAAAAATACTAGTGGTTTGCAAGTTCCTCGACATTTACGCTAACCGGAATGATATTTGGAGGGTAAGTCAGGGGTCCAAATATTTTCACAATGACATACTTACGTGCTAAATATGACGTCTAATAGAAACGTACTTATACTATGAGCAAAATGCGTAAAACCACAGAAACAATCACGAAAATACACATTAACAAACGAACTCAAAATGTGGTTACGAATAATTGCGAAAACGTGGTTAGAATGGCCACATGAAGTTCCGCAGTGGAAAAGTCATAACGCGAAACTGTTCCCGAATAAAGTTGAGGAAACTCAGTCCTCTAGAAGATTACTTGGATAGCGTAAAAGTTGAAATTGGCGGGAAGAATACGGTTAAACCTGAATCTAATTCGATAATAAATGTTTCAATTAATCTAGTATTTATTACAAGTTCCTAATGTTTTATTTTCAATATCTCTAGGTTTCCAACCCTAATCCTAACCCATAGCATATAATGGGTCTAGGTACTAAAAATGACTGAAAGCATCTACATTTGAAAGTTGATACATGACGGATTGACTCGTAAAACAGCCGACCCTACATAATTTAAAATATGTCCATAAGAATTACCATGGTGTGATCATTACAAAAAATATTCAATAGCTTTTCTGACCGAAATAAAAAGAGATATTTTGAACAAAAATCATGCCTGTACTCGCACAAACGCAAAGTAACGGGAAAGGTAACAAATGTATTTAAAACCACTGATTTTATTTTTCTACTCGGTCAAGCGTAGCAGTTCAGAGAACTGACAAATTTGGGGCCGACGGGACTAACAGTTTTAACATCACCTGTCCAAGGACTTAGTATCGTTAATATAAACTCTAGTCATATAATACATTCGAGTTATAGATACAAATTGTCACTAGTAGTAAGATAAGACTTTATTATTATTAACAAATTGTTATATCGCAGTGCATAACTTACTATTTATAAATATTATTTACCAATACAATTTCGATTTTACACATTTAAAAATATGCCTCAATTTATTCGATCGAATGTACTTTCTGGGCCGAATTATAAAGCTTGTAGCTTTTGATAAGAAAGCAGTTCATAAACCGTGATGTTTTGTAATTAGGAAGGGCAAATGTTCTTGCCTTCCCCAAAGAGTACCTGGTGTTGGTGTTTGCTGCTGGGACCAAATCCTTCAACTTGTGGTCTGGATTTTCTAAAATAGACGTATGTACAATGTCAAGTGCTTCTTAAATTATCGGTCCATCGTGACCACCAATGGTAAAATGCTCTACATATATTATTTGTTTAATAAAAACGTTGCTTACAAGTGTATGTTCGAAAACCAAGCAGAAAAAGAACGAGATGCAATTATTGTGGCATTTGTCTAGAAGTAGAATTCGCTCAAGAAGCCATCCCCTTTCTGACTGGCTGTTTCCAGTTTCTCTTGCGTTGCCAGCAGTTCGCCGCCTGTACTCATGCAGTTCATGCGGTGCCTGGAATAAAACATTCGAGGCTTAAGAGTCAAGCACAAGGCCGCATGCGACGTCCAAGCATGAAATGGCACCGAGACCCTGCAGCCCAGGGGCGGAACTTCCGAAATTTTAAGGGTACAATTGTTAGTAGCCGGTTTATAGGCTTTTAGGGTATCATTTTCAGGCCTGTTTATTTTAGAGTATGATTATGATGCTGTTAATGTTGATGTTTGTAACCTACTAAGGGTGCCAAATGTCACTTGGCAAAATTTGTGCAAAAACCCAACATTTTAAAACAGAAATTACTCAAATGTTAAAAACACACTAATGAATACCTACCGCAAATTCATGTTTTCAGCCTTTGCTGTGTCTATATTTCTTGTATATTTTCAGGGACCCCATTCTCAAAAAATTACCGGGTTTTCTAAAGGAACAATCTATGTATTTGTAGGATACAATGTTTGGCCGAAAGTTGGTACCTTTTTTGGTTTAGGGTAAAGCTCAACTTTCAGACCCCACCCCCTCCTCATTTTATTCTGGGAGTTCCGTCCGTGGGCCCTGCTGGTTTTTATGAATAAAAACATGAAGGTGATTTACTGAACCCGTAGTATTTATTACAATCGTAATAACTAAAGGGGCTTTGACATGGTAATGCGCATGCTCTCTAGTCAAGCAAAGCCTTCACAGTCATGAAATACAAGTTGTAAGCTCAACAGGATAATAAGAAATGATAAAATGGTTATATATTATTGAAAACAAAGTGTCATGATACAAGAAACATAGTTTTCACAACGAATGGATTTAACTTATTTAATGTCCAGCCTAGTTCTAGTGTAACAGGATAATACTCACCAGATAAAGTGTTCCTCGCACGCAAGAGTGTTCGGAATCGCTTTCAAACCCTTTCCAGACCTGTCAATTGGAGGGCTAAAAGTTAAATTTCTAACACTCACGAACATCAAGTTTGCTCTGCGAAATACACTGAAATCTGACGTAAATGGATAACTTTGCAGAGGTAATTATTGTATGGCTGTTAACATCAGTTGACTATTACAGCGCGATGGTGTACAACATGATTCTGAGCAAATACGTTCAAATAAACTAGTGAGTTATTGTTGAATGAACGTTATAGCTGGCTTCCTGGATATTCCCCTTGGAACCTCAAAATATTGCTTTTAATATCAATTAGACAAAAGGTCTAACTCCACTCACCAGGTTGCGTTGATCATAGAGTAATGAGAATTGCAGAACTTGTCCAGGCAACAGGAGCACATCAACAGTTTGTTAACATCCATAACTTCGCAAGTTGATTTACAGCATTTGATCTATCAAAAATAAATCATGGATTAGCTGGTTAATTATTGGCTGGTTGGCTAGTTGGTTGGTTGGGTGAGTGAGTTAGCGAGTGAGTGAGTGAGCAAGTGAGTGAGTGAGTGAGTGAGTGAGTGAGTGAGTGAGTGACCGACCGACCGACCGACCGACCGACCGATCGATCGATCGACCGACCGACCGACCGACAGCCTGACTGACTGAATGACTGATGGCCAAAGGTAAAGCAGAAAGCTTCTGCCTTCTGCAATTTATGGAAATGGTTTTTAAGCAATCAGAGCGTGATCTTATATAAATATTATCTAGTGTATTCTATAAATATTTCAGAACGGTACCTGTCTCTGAAGTTTGTATGAGTACCACTTGGTATGGCTTGGATAAGACAGCAAATGGTTGATCAGGTGACCCCTACCATCACACAGCACTAACCTACAGCACAAAGTAAGAAATAAACTGCATAATATATAATATATGTGCATAATTATTGACTTTCTAACTTTCTAACTGGTGCTATGACGTCTCGCCACCACCATCATACAGTACCATGGCTGTGTAACTGACTATAATGGCCAGCTATAGCTAGCGTAATAAGCAATGGTATCATTCTTAGGCTGGTAATTATTAAGATTTGGAGTAGAGAACAAGGGCATGTGACCTAACAATGTTTTATAAGATCCTGGCAAATGTGAATTGTACCTGCAGATAGACAAACAAAACATTCCTTAAAATAAATATTCAAACAGTAACTGATCATCAGTAGGATTCCTAAAATGTGTGCAAATCTGCAATTGGTTTCGGCTCCATTAAACCTTAGACCAACTGTAAAACATTTTAGGCAGAGACAGAACAACCAAAGTTATACATTTACTTGGCTATTCCAGCTGCCTTCAAATTCGAAGCTCGTGACTCACCCACACTCTAAACAGTTTCCCAGGTTTGACCTTCGTCCACATTCAGCACACTTTGCATTGTGGGATAGTTGCAACTTTTTGCATCTAGGGTGAGAACAGGCAACAAATCATATGCTGTGATAGTGCAAGACCTGTTTTCTGACACAGCCTCATAAATATCTATGTCATGACACTGTCCTTGGTTATAGACTAAGCAATTTTTTACAACTAGTTACCATGTAGGGAATTTGTTTCGCGATTTCGCCCCATTTGATCAGGGGACTAACCAACAAGAATTGTAAATATTGCCGCAATGTGAAATCTCAAGGTAACATGAACGATCAGCTTATTTGCCCCCCTGGCTCCATTGTCCCTGAACTAGTCAATATGTACAGAACAAATTTGTGTCAAAGTGGGGAAGAAAGATGAAGGATTACATTGTACAACTTACTTCTGATAGTATTCCCTAAGAACAGGTGAGTAAATCGTCTTGCCATGTTTTCCCTAATAACAGCAAGAAAGGAAAACTCGTATTTACTACTGAAATCAACTGGCATGTGAACAGAGCCAAGCATGCACGGATATTCACTCATTTATACACATTACAGTCTAGCTTTCCACATGCCAACAATGACACCACTTCTTCTAATGTTTGCAAGAACCTCTTGAATGCCACATGTGTTGTTGTTCTATAAATATAGAATACTTTTGAATTTATTGTTGACATTGTCCATTTAAAAACTCTCTCTAAGTGGAAAAGTTTACAGTTTAGATCTGTGTTAAGGTATTATACATAATGTATCCTACCAGCCCCCACATCCTCTGGCCCCTAGCTTGAATGACAGTCTTATAGAGGAAACAAGATGGTGAAATGCCAGTCTAAGGTTTTTATAAGGGGAGTGGGGAGGAGGGGATAGACCTAAGAAACGTATTTCACCCTGTTGTGTCCTCCCTTACTGTGCCAGTTTCTTTACTACATGTAGCTGCAACATTTTATAACCCAGAATAATTATAATCCATGTACTCATAAACGTGCTTCACCTGGTAATGTGTGGGGCCTATGCTCTGGCCAGGCTTCCCGTATGACCCTGTTGACAAATAATATGACATGTTTGCCTCCTCGTTCATTTGTGATTTTTCACAACTTGTGAATACAAATCATACACGTGCCGGCACCTGAACCATGAAGTTTATCTTTATGTACTGCATCAAATTAAGCTTGCCAGCAATGCAGACAAACCAAGAATCAGTGTAACAAGTTTTAAAGTTTTCTTAACACCTGAAAACTGTTGACATTTGTTGATATTGGTAATGGTATTTAATTGGGGAAAGTTGGATATCACAAGTATGTATCTTTCTTGTTCAAACATTTCCTTTTGGGATGAATCACAGTTGTTAGCTGTTACTATGGCAACACACTTGGTGTATTTAACGACCACCATAAAAAGCAACAAACCAATTTTTTTTTAATTATGACCGTGAAAGTTTTTTAAATTTTTATCAATATTATAATTGTGTTAAATGTAGAAAATTACAAAATATTTTTAAATAATTCTACTTAATATGGTATAATGACTAAAAATAAAAGATAAAGTTCACTGAGTTGTTTTGCATGACAAGCAATTGAATGTCAAAATTAAGGTGCATATGATCATGAGACCCTAATAGGTTGTCATGGAGACCATAACAAGATTGGGAATATAGTTTGTTGATGTGTTGAAGCATTATTCTACCAGAAAGGCTGGTAAACTTCCATGAGATATTGTAAAATCACTTGTCAAATATAATGACATAGTATATGGGAAATTAAGCATACGAGCCACCTTAACACTAATACATATATCTTAGTTTATCTTTATACTGGTAGATGACACCAGCTGCTAGGGACAATGTCCACACACTAGATACCTGATGGTGTGCTCATGAAAGCTGTACAGTCTTCAGCCAGGTGTCCTATTCTTCTGCATTTCCAGCTGATAACAAAGTACAGTGGATCGTATATTATTAACACCTTCATCACTGTTAAAGTCAATCCCGTTCCCAGCAGAGCCCACCAAAGGGCTTTGGAATAAAGAACAAGCTAGTCCACGATTTGCGGATTATCTTATAAAGAATTTTGATTGTCTGTGTGCCCACTAACGGCAGTAAACCACATGCACCTGGTCGTGCTTTTTTTCAGAGCCTGGCCTACCTGCAGGCCTAAAAAGATGTGGGCTCTGGGAACTAGATTGTAGCAAAGTGTCAATCTTGTAATGAAATATAATATTTGACATGGTGTCAAGTATCAAAAACAAGTGCAAGTGTTTCATCAACTGTTCCAAACACTGAGACATCGATGAAAGCACGAAGCTGCTTCGATGTTTGAATCAATGTCAAACTTACCTTATTTAAATATTAATATTTGGTCTGACTAACACTTTTCCTTCAAATCACAAAGTCTGTACATTAATTGTTACTTTCAATTAATGAGATGATTAGCACATACCACTTGTAGGTTGACAAGCTGCTCGTGGCGTCAGTCAGCAGATGTTGGCACACTGGTTGTGATCTACAATATTATATAAGCAAGCACTATCACTGGTAAAACAGACAGGTCTGTAAGGGAGAACAAGGTCTTGTCTGTGCAAAAAAACCTTGTACAGACAGACCAAACGAACTTATTAAGATGTTTATTATGTGTATAAACAAATTATGGTTTTTCTCTGTCTTATTTGGAATATTTGTAAAACAAACAATTGAGTTGTCGACAGTCCGCAAGCCGATAACATACAGACCTAGCTTTTAGCCAATCACAATGCACTAACATTTAACTGACAAGAACATTATAATTATTATATACAATTATTGTATATTATTTAAAGAAATGTACAATTATGTGTTTTCGCTTTGGATAAACAATGAAATTAGTGATGGAAAACAGAAGATAGTTTCTAATCCCAGAACTGAAGTAATTGGCCAGTCTCTTGGAACTGTACATGTAATATAAACACACTGAAAGTTGTTGAGCACGAGCTAGAGAAGTTTAAGAGGAACACAAGGCAAAGCTGAGTGTTTCTCTTGCTTCTCAAGTGCAGTACAACTTTCGGAGTGTTTATATCCCAGTTTATGGACGCTCATAGCCATTCTATATTGCTTTTATAAAATAGAAATAAGACGAAGAAAAAAAAAGTGTTTTGATCCTCTTAAATAAACACTCATTTTGCCATCTGTTAGCCAATCAGAGCATGCGTTATATCTACCCTATTATATAAATGTCTGTATAACACACTACTAACATAGCTGATCAGCACCCACCTTTGACAGCCAGTATCAACTTGTGATAAAACTGTAGTAATATCTTGTGCAACTGGTGCATCAACTGCCGAAAGGTAATCCTGCAGAATTAGACAAAATTATGCATGCTGCAATCATTGCGATAAGTTTGTTCACCATCGCCAGTAAAGACAAATGAAGTTTTACCAACTACAAGATGTGAGTATCTTCTTCAAATTAATATGCAAATGCATAACACAATATTTACTTACTAAATAATTTAAATAGAAATGGAAATACCATAAATTATCACAATAGTAATAATAATCATTACATGTAAATATTATTATTATTATTAATTATTAGCAATTAATTACTCAGACTATGAAACAATTGTACATGTATATGAAATTATTGTTTATAAGATAAGATTAGAATATATAGTGCAGATTCATTTTGATCTTGTGCAGTTTAGCATACAAGCACCAGCCATGACCAAAGGCTACCAACAAGTTTGAATATATATATATATTATATGAGTTGCTACCATGGAGAGCTTTAACTTTCAGTGATTCAAGCACCTTCTTAAAAGTTGTCACTTAATCCTTGTCCTGCTGAAGACAATTTTGCTAAAACCCAAACTGTCCTAACTTTTGAAGTACTTGACAAAACCCCATAAAATGACCACTCATTTTGTTTGTCTTGATGAGCAGGAGTGTTTGGTGTTACTTGTTTCTTAAAGTTAATAACTTTGCAAATTTCATAAAATTTGAAAATTTTGGATTTTGAAAATTCGGCAGGACAAGTGTTAACATAAATTTTACCCCATCCATAGCACAGTAAGTTGTGCATTTACTCTTTTACTTTTTTACAACACATGTTTCCTTCAGATCGAGGTATTGCCTATTGCACACTATTAACCTTTTCTGAAATAGCTGCATATATATCACATATTATATACCACAAATTGAACTGATTGAATACAATTACATGCAGACATGCACATTGGTCATAAATATTATATCCTACCTCATCTTGACTACCAAGTGACTGGGAATTAGAGAGTCCAAAGAAATCTGTGCCTTCCTCCTCATCCTCGTCCTCCTCCTCGTCTTCATCCTCCTCCTCCCCACTGCTGCTGCTGCTGCCTGACCCAGTTTCTCTGCTCGCTAGCCCTGGGTGGAACCTATCATGTTCAGCTGCCTCCTCTTCACTCTCACTAGCACTGTATACTGTAATATTTAATATTAACATTTTTACTCAATACAGTAAACTTTACTTTATAAATGAGATTTTAATGCTAGTTTTCAAATGGAGTGCATGTATCAGAACTGCTTGGCCATAACTCATCTACCTGTACAAGTTCACTCACCTAACAGTGCCGGTGGTATCATCAGTGGCTCGTCCAACTGTACAAGTTCACTCACCTAACAGTGCCAGTGGTATCATCAGTGGCTCGTCCAACTGTACAAGTTCACTCACCTAACAGTGCCAGTGGTATCGTCAGTGGCTCGTCTAACTGTACAAGTTCACTCACCTAACAGTGCCAGTGGTATCGTTAGTGGCTCGTCCAACTGTACAAGTTCACTCACCTAACAGTGCTGGTGGTATCGTCAGTGGCTCATCCAACTGTACAAGTTCACTCACCTAACAGTGCCAGTGGTATCGTCAGTGGCTCGTCCAACTGTACAAGTTCACTCACCTAACAGTGCCGGTGGTATCGTCAGTGGCTCGTCCAACTGTACAAATTCACTCACCTAACAGTGCCGGTGGTATCGTCAGTGGCTCGTCCAACTGTACAAGTTCACTCACCTAACAGTGCCGGTGGTATCGTCAGTGGCTCGTCCAACTGTACAAATTCACTCACCTAACAGTGCCGGTGGTATCGTCAGTGGCTCGTCCAACTGTACAAGTTCACTCACCTAACAGTGCCGGTGGTATCGTCAGTGGCTCGTCCAACTGTACAA
>JANUFV010161648.1:7342-21324 GCA_024757865.1 Epizoanthus scotinus | reverse complement strand
TGTATGTATGTATGTATGTATGTATGTATGTATGTATGTATGTATGTATGTATGTATGTATGTATGTATGTATGTCAAAACAATGTAAGTTGTGCTTAGCAGAGAAGATTTGCACTTTATATGCCGACAAACAGACAATTCAGAACAAGAGATCTGAACTCCTAGCGAAATCCTTTAAAATAAAAAGGATTTCAATTTTGCTGGAATGTCTTTTGAATGAGGAACTTGAACTGCATAGCTTGAGCAGAAATATGCTAGAAAAGAAACGCGCCTTGATTGATCTTATTCTCCTGCTTGTTCTCCGTTATAATTTGATGTTAATTGTGATATTCCACTTTGCCTTACCCTGAATGTAGTTTCGAGTTGGGTGGACGTTCTGTAATACTCTGCTTTGGACGATGCGTTCACGTGCGCAGGAATACCAATAAATACTTTGATTCCCTTGCTGTTACCGAATGTCAGCCAGCTATTGAGACTTGCTGTGAACGCTTGTCCGATGCCACAGGAGTGGTCGTAGAAGCGAACGTATAAGTGATCAAATGCATCACCTGCCTCTGCAAATTCAAAAGATTGAATCATTTAAAACGGGCTTCATTGCGTAGCAACTATAATGGTTCCTTTATGAATACGCTTTAATAAATTGACCATCCAAATGGGTAATGTTATTATGAATAACGTCTTCCTATCTAAACAAAATACCTCAAACTAGAGTCTCCCTTTTGAAATTTCATTGAAAATATTAAAATGTTCAGAAACAAGTGATTAACTTTGTTTCTTTTTAGAAAAGCAGACACTTGCAATCTGTGCGTTATTTCTTGATTTTGTAATATGTTAACAAACTATAAAATGATATTGAAACAGGGAAATTGTTGCTTTTGTAACATAATTTTTCTTTTTTAACTGAGTATTTAAAACTATTACATTATTCCTGATATGGTAACCTATGTATAGGCCCTTTCCTAAAACATTATTATATACATTATTAGATCTACCCTTAGCAACGTATATTTAATAATTATTTCCCAAACTGACAACGAAGGGAATAATTGTTTTAGTATATACCAAACCAGTGAATAGCTATAGGCATAAAACCAAAATCCTATTATAATTCTCATATAAAACGGAAAAAATGCTTTTCAAAAAAACTTTTCGTAAAACTTCTTGCATGAATGGCCGTAGGTGAATATCACTGGATATCCGTATCCTGATTAACCAATCAGAGCGCGAAAAGCACTATTCGCTGTTTTGGTATATACTAAAGTTAATTACTCTATACATTCAACTGGTAAGCCGAAATATGTAATTAACTATAACGGCGCATGCAATATTTATAACATAATTCCTTGGTTAGTAGTTTACCTTTCAAGGCAGTGCCTGCATTAACTGGGCCAAGCAAATGATCGGGATATGAGCACCGGGGGGCAGCGGTGATTAAATATTTCTTGCGTGTTCCATTCTTCATAATATTCCGTAGCTCCTTGACAAGATCGGCATAAAAGGCGGGACTCCCGGACTCGATATCCAGGTTAATACCATCCAATATTACACTGATGACAAACATAAGTTTTGTTTGAGTATTTGACATCAGACAGTAACAATTATTACTACAAACGTTTGTTGTCAGTAACAATGAAAATAATTTCTGAAACGGAAACTTTGAAAATAAATAAATGGCCAACTTAGCACAAAATCTAACAAATAATGTTTTAAAGTGGCAGCGCATTTAACAGGTAAGCTAGTGAGTTGCTGGTGATCTGTAAATTGGATAAATGAAACATTTTAAACACATTTAAGTTACAAATTGAGAGTTAAAATATCCAGCCGGAGCTTGGGTTCTAGGAGTAGGGACTAGGCCCGAACTCATGACTCCGAGTTCTGGGCTTCGCTGCCTTCCCAATCCGCATTCGCCACACAATAGAATAACACGTGTATTGGCCGGTAAGATGACAATACGGCCCATATCAAACAGCTCCACAGACAATAAAACATCTACAAGCTTCTTCATACTAGTTACGGCAAATAATAAAACAGCAAATATGTAAATGCATATTGAAGGGGAAAATATCGTATTACTTTTAAAAAACAAATAATATAGAATATAATAGCCCATACTTTCCGAAAGGCCTCAGTCCATCGAACGTTTGATTATTTCCACCAAGGAACAGATGCCATAGATTTCCCGCTATTTTCTTGGCCATCTCAGCAGATGCTATCGATTCATTCCAGGTAGAGCCACCGAGGGTAAGTAGAACCTTTTTTCCCAAGGACTGGCACTGGTTTATATCGCTTTGAATTTTAGCACATCGCAAGAGGTTCGGATACTCGGGGGATACCGGCGTGGAGCTACAGTGAGGTCCAAAGTTTATTGCTGGAAGCTCATCTGCAAGTCAATTATCTGTTAGAAATTCTATCGAAGGGCAAACCTGAATTTGCCGGGTGGAAACCTGAGAATATAGTGTATATATAGTGTACATACTTTGCAAAACACAGAATAGTATTAACCCTAGAATAAGTAACAGCTTCTAGAACGTTCTGGAGGAAATATTCAAAACTCTGCGCGAAAGCTGATAAAAATTTAACGGGGTGGACGCATCCCCCCCCCCTCCCCCTAAAAACGTTCTAGGGTTAAAGGTCTATTGGTACCCGAGATGCTTTACAAGCCTCTCATTATTTACACCGAGATGTTTATACTGTGTTAGTTACAAGAAATTCACTTTTAACTGAACTGATATAAGGGGTGTCACACTTAAGTGGAAAAGACATTTAACCCTTTCACTCCCAATAGTGCCAAATGATGTTTCTGTAAATTCTCGATACCTATCTCCATACATTTTCTATAAATAGGTTAGGAGAATTTTGCACTTCATCCTAAAGAATTTAGAGTGGATGATCAGTTCCTTTATTCTCACAACCAGTAAACTGATTTGATATTGATACTGTAAGGAGAAGACAGATGTTGATAGACATGCTGGGAGTGAAAGGGTTAAATACCGGTATAAACAAAATTATGTAATCAAATAGAAAAATATAATATTAGCTGCGATATAGACATATATTACACATACCTTTGTTGTTAGAATCAAACAGTTTATGGGCAAAAGCCAATAGAATGACGTCATACTTGGCAGTGGAGCAGAAGTGACTGAGTTCCTTCTCGTTGTCCGCTGACTGAACGTAGGATCCAGCGGAATTCTGTCCCCAATAGCCAACCAATAACTGATTATCGGCTGCAAGAAACAACAGTTATGATTCGATTAATATTTATAATTAGTGGTGTTCATGACGTGGAAGAATACTTCAGTTGGTATACAAGGTCAGCGTGGTATGTGTTATTCGCAGTAGAAACCTTTAGAACCAGGATGATTTTGTTTACTGTTAACCTCAAGCCGCAGATGCGGACGCATGTCGTCAGAGAAGTCTGTTCATGTAGATAGAAGTACACAGCTGCGTAACACTGTTTCACAAGACTCGTATTTCAAGGGATGATACAAAATGAAACGTTTTCATCGACTTCAAAATCGATATTTATTAATAACAAAGAGTTATCTTTGAATAATCACATCATTCATACACATAACATAACTTAGACCTTAACTATAGACACAAATGGGCTTCAATGCCTACAGACACTCTTTCTTGTCAAAACTATCGCAGTATAGAATGCTTTGCTTGGTTTTGTTGAGCAGATGCCGGCCCAAACTCTTGTTGACTTCAAGGCTCTTGCTACTCCCGCTATTCATGATAGTATGCATGGTCTCTATTGTATTATATTACTACGCGTGATGTATGTCTTATTCACCCAATCAACTTAAACTCAGTTAGAAGCAAATTACGATTTCATCTATTTATATATTTTTGTAACTGCTGAAATTGCTGACATTCGCCAACCTCGTTCCCAGGGCATTTTCTCTTCCCTCCTGTCCAGACTCACTCTGAAGAGGGAAGAGCCTGGGAATGAGTCTGACCATCGTCAGTGTTTGGATTAGCTTTTTAAAAGCTAATTGGACACTTTATAATGAACTAAAACTGAAAAAAATGTAGGGAAGATATGATCAGGTGAAAAACACAGCAAACGTAACGCCTGGCGCTCGTCACATAACTATATGCGGTTTGCGGTTTGTAAACCCTGTTCAATATTTGAATGCGTTTTAGAAACTGATTGTTCCTCTTCTTCTTTTTGATTGGTTGAGCACCTACTAAAATACTGACAGGTAGTTGTCTATTAAAAATAGCCCACGTGTATTATCATGTACTGTGTTTACTGTGGTAAGATTCGAAGAATTTCTGCTCATGCGTAGTATAGTACCACCGATCACGTCTGTAAATGCGTTGGAGTCAGAGGACAACATCACAAGTGAAGTTGGCCAAAACAGTATTTAAAATACAGGGCCGACAATTGGAAGTTGAATATTGTAATTCGTTGACAGCAAAATCAAGCTTGCGGAGTTAACACAATGGATATGAGATTCAAGTTTGAAAGCGGCTTATTGTCAGTACACAATGCCCTGATCACAACAATCTTCAGGTGAGAAGCAAAGTTATTTTAAAATTTCATTGTAGAACAGTTACTGTCTTCAGTTGTCTAGATTGGCGATATCTCACTGTAATTTTATTGCTTACCGCTCTAACAAACAAGTTTGTTATCGATTGCTATGTGTCATGTACCCTTTAATTGACTGATGTACATATATGTTAATGAGCTGGGTTATCACGTATAGTCTAATATTAGACGGAAGGTTAACATACGTACATAGACATCGTTTTATGCTTGCAATCAATAAGCCGCCATAAGTTTAAGATTCTAGTCTCGTGATCACATAAAACTTGAATAAACAAAGCCATGGTACACTTTCCGTGTTGACTAAATTTTTCATTAGGAAATTTCCAAACTAACTATCTCTACCAATTTGAAGAAGTTCCAAGTGTTAGATATAAATTAGCATATCAAGCTAGAAAGACACTGAACCATGTTTTTTTTATCAAATGGTCGAAATGTTGTGGATTCACGAGGCGCCATCCAAGTGACAATTGAAGTGAATCCACAACAAATCTTTACCATTCGACGACAAAAATAAGAGTCTATACAACGGAAAGCTATCATAAATGTGACTTTTTCAACATAAAACTGAAGCTGTCAAGCGTACTGGGTACCGTTTACTAGCAACAAATTTAACTTGGGGAAACCGCGAGTGCAGCACTGCGGCTAAAGTAAAACCGTTGTATATACTTGTATTGAGAAAGGCTCTCTACCAATCAGAAAGCGCGAATATTTCAAGATGCTGTAAAAGTCATATTTTTTTTGTTGTTGATGTAAATACAACCAAACCACAAAATAGTATATAAGTGGATAATTGGCTGCACATGAGCACTTTCTTCCTCTTACTGTTCTTAATGTCAAGTGCATGTACCAACGCGGATGTTGAAGACGTCCATGTTAGCTTATGTGAGGAATATATAAGATTGTTTTGTATTGCACTTTAACTTATACGGACGTTCTCTCTGAAGAACTTCAGTGGCTACGCAATTCCACTCTTTCAATATGGGGCTGTTCAACAAAGTCTTAAGTCGTCACAGTAACACTCATTACCAAAATTATAATAATATAATTATAGTTGATGTAAAGGAATGAGATACCTAAGTGCAGAAACAAAATGCAAAAGCTACGTTTATGGGTAACAGTACAATGTCTATTTTTATGATCAGTGAAGATCATATCTCTAAATTATCTCAAACTTAAACGGTACGAACGCGATGTCATGTTTAATATATTGCATTTGATAAAAAATGTAAAGCTCGATATCTTATTATCACGCAAATAACAAACTACAAACTTCGCTGCTCTGAATCAGGAAAAGATGACAGTGTAATAAAAATATATTTGACAATGTCAAGAGAACTTCAAGGACGTGACATGACATGACATGACATAACTTTACATGACATGATTTTACATGACATTACATGACATACGTGACATTACATGACATACGTGACATTACGAAGAAGATCAAGTGGAAGACACGATATACATCTTTGATTTACACAAACCACTTTTCTATCTTTTGTATCACATCGTATGAAATAATAGCTATTTTATATCATGCATCTAAACAAGTCAATATTAGTTATTACAAATCAAGAATATACTTTAATAATGTTTTGTTCTTGAAAATACAAATAACAAACAATCCCCTATATACCCTTGAAAATATAATGGAAGTACTCGAACTTGCAATATAGTGTAACAGTCCATCAAAATATAACATTTTGTTATTCCTTGCGTATAGCTCATAATTTGTACTACTGGCGTTAAACAAGGAAAAACTAAAATAAGCTTAACAAATCTGTATGTATTTGGGGATAAATATAATATGAATCCCAAGTTCACAATAGAAGTTACTAGCTAAGTTTTTCTTTCATTGAAAAAATACTTGAAAATGAAAAAAAAAGTCAAGTGTCAAGTGAATGATAGTTCTTTAGTTCTTTATTATTATTTAGTTTGTATTATTTAGTTTGTATTTCTTGCGTTAAAGTTTCTCTGGTGGGGAATACTGCTAGATTTGATCCTAGCACACGGAGTGAATTACAAATTCAAATTTAAATCTGTAACTAAACGTTGTATTTTCCAAACATAGTCAATCAAATTTTCTTCGATCAACTTAATTCTAAAACCATCCGATCGGCCGGTGCTATACTGCAGCGTCCAGTACAACAAATACGTAAAATAAAATTCCAAAGAGCATCAAGGCTAGCCGGCGTATAACTAATTGTGAGGTGTTAGCAAATATATGAGTTGGACTTGAGGCCAACTAGCTTGGATTCAGTTTGGGTGTATTGCAATTAAAGTTTTTCAGCTTACCTTGCACGGGCACTGGTGCTGTGCTTGATAGAGGACACCTCACAACTGCAAAAGCAGCAACAATAGCTACAAAATGCAGGCTAAGATAGCCCTTCATCTTGTTCTCAAACTATGGCTTGTACGCAACGGCTCTTGAAGGCTTGACTGTGCAGTGCGCAGTGCGTCTCTTGCTCACAAATCGAGAACTGAATCTTTCCCTGAAAGTTGCACTGGTTTTATATCCTTGCAAGCATCAATATCAGTTGTACTTCGTGTACGCCCATTCGTATTGAACTACTCCATTCAATATTGCAAGAATAAAGAGATACTCGAGTAATAAAACAATAATGAGAACCTCAATGGTCCTTAATGATTTGATATGTTTAATTTCAAACCTCAAATGCTCAATATATTTTGCTCGACCAATTTCTATTGTTACATAAAAGCGGCATGTTTCCTTATTACGGCCCGACTTTCGGCGCCCCGGATTGCCTCTCGAGATTCAGTCAACAAATACTCGTATCACCTTATTTCAAATTTATTACCTAAATTTCCATGCAAATCTGAAAAGTCTTTGGAAATGCCGTGAGTTTGCATTCGAATCGTGTTATCAAACGAATTTGACGTCTCTGCTAACATGTATATTGCATGTGGTTCTTATGACAAAGTGTTCCTCTTCAGTAGCTAACTCGAGCGTATGAGGTGTCACGTCAACTAGAATGATCTACCCAAGTTAAGTAAATCAATTGTTTAAAACATAAATAGTGCCGACTGCTGACGTATACAACCAATTCTCATTATAATCTTCCCGCTCCACTTGACAAAATAATTCTAGCAAGCAAACTTTATTGAATATTGGGTTTTTTAGTTCTGTTTTATTTTTCTTACAAGGAGATATATTTATCGTATTTTGCTGCACCAAAATCTTTTATAGTTGGAGTATATATATGTGAACTTCGTATATCCTCGTTACATGTCGTGATCTTTTCTCTCACCGCTATATATCCTCGTTGCCGGCAAGCTGTGAACTAGTCAAACATCTTTTAACTTAGTAAGAGGGTTATTGTTTGTTGTGGCTTGTATCTTTGCTAGGTTACCAATATTTCAAGTAGCCGTTATTGTGAAGTTGACATAACAAGAGGTACTCGAGCTCTTGAGTCAAAGCCTTTTAGAATACAATTTGAAAGATCTTTTTATAAGTTAATTCAGTCACAGATATTTGTCATTGTGACTACGAAATCGTAGTCTAGCTTTATATAACAAATTTATAGGCTCCAAAACTTATAGAAATTCATTGCTATTTTGTAAATTGAGTTGCCACAATATCTTATTCTTGTGGCTACTCGGTTATCAAATTGCTGTATTGATGACACACTTAGCTTAAGGATTTAGGATCTACACATTGTTGTACGAGTAAAAGCCGCGGCGCCGATCAGTATCAGTGAAGTCATGATCAAAGCAAGTTATTGGTATAGATATAATGGGTTAAAATGAACGATGCAAGGTCTAGTTCTTAACAGTATATATAGTCCAGAATAACAGTATCAACAATTTAAAAAAACCCTACAAGAACGCTGCATCATATACTCGTTACCATGGCTACTGAATCACCTAAATTCAAATAGACCACCCACTTATATCAATCTCTAACATTTCAATTGAGAAATATTGGACTACAACATGTATTAGTGGCCAATTGCTTTCACGTGTCGCACTTTAATATTATCAGTATTTTGCTTTTCAGCTACATATGTCAAGCCTGTCTCTGAGTTTGTAATGATAGGAATGACATACGTGTATGGTTATGCTTCGGAGTGAAACATACGTCCACGTGTATGACACTTATCAAAACTGTCTTTGAACGACGCATCATTTGCAAAGAATATTGGAGTTTAAAAGTATGCTTTGTGCTGGAAGCAAGTATCCACGTGTGTGGCACAAATCTGAACTGCCTTTGACCTTAGGAGTGAACTATTTGATATCGTGGGGGGGGAGACAAAAAGACAAAAAAAATAACTGATTTACACGACAAAAAGTTGTAGAGAATTAGAGAGAGAAAGAGAGGGGAAAAACAAAAATAATTGCAGCTCAAAACTCTGTACGAAGAACATTCTTTACAGCAAAATCATTCTTTCACCCCTCCCCTACGACAACAAGTGGTCCTCCCCTTACAACATCAATGTATTTAAAGATGTTTTATGACCTTAACACACTCAGTAAGCGAGTAAATTGTTACAGCAGAAGCTTGTAATGAATCCCATCAATCATAATTTTATCATTTAAATATTCGCATGCAGTCTGTAGCACTGTACAGAAATAGATATCTTCTTCTAAATGAATAATATTAACAACTGTATTTATATAGCGCTAATTCGATTCAATGAAGCTCGTTAGCTCGCGATTTTTAAAATATATCGAATAAATTAGCATAACCAGATCGAGAAAATTGTGTCTTCAGTTTCGATATATTTTATATATAAAAGAAAATATTGTCTTGAATTTTCGTGACACGATGTCAATTTCACTATACAACAAACACGCAATTTCCATGTACACACTATGAGCTGTGAGGCACTGTAAAGTTGCGCAGGTATATATATCTTAACAGCAAATTTCCCTAGGGAGGCTACTCAATAAAGTTTCATACGGGTGGGGAAGGGGGTTTAAATCCTTACTCTCAGTCATATACCAATTATCATTGAAATGGTACTCCTTTCATCCTTTCATAGACCTTGCAAATAAGGCGAATATATTAAAAGTCCTCGATAGATCTCGCTAGTACATATTGTAAACAAAACATTGAAAATTGAATCGCGTCCATTGATTGTACATTTGTACGTCAATCGTTCGGCAAAAGTATTTTCTTTGCAGTTTGTGGAAAGATTTGAAACTCTTATACATTATTTAGATTTAGTTGTTGTTCCTTTCTGGTAGTTTTGGTGACCCTTTAATATACTAAAATACAAATTCTCTGTACCGTTTCCTATACTTGGAGCTTCAAACCGGCATCCCATTCGAGCGGAGCCTTCCCGTATAGCCTACTATATGGAGTACTCCCCCTGGCAAATTCCTTGAGCGATAATTAGGCCTATTGTATATACGTGTTCGTTTTGCCCTACAGGCTGAGTTACCTATGTTCCAATAAATGTTTCACTCACTTAATATTATTTTTTATAATTAAATAAACATTTCCATGTTTAAAAACATTTTGCCTACTTAGCAATGTTTAGAACGAAAGAAGCTATGGATATGTAAATATTGAATCACTGAATAGTGTTCTAGGGCATATCGCCAAGTTCTGGTTACCCACGCTTGGTTTTAAGTACTAACTTGAATGCAATGGAGTTTTAATAAATCATTTGATTATTCAATATAGTTTATTGACAGCGATACAGTTTCAAACTAGCCCAATTCGCGCAAGCTAAAAATTCGCACTTTATTACTCATTCGAATAATAAGAATAATGATAATTATGAAAACATTTTTATACCGCAATTATTGTACAGCTCAATGGCGCTTCACAATTCTGGTTTAAATTAAAAGTTAAAAAATATACACATTCGTTAAATGTTTTAAAACAAAATAAAACAATCAGATACGCTGAAATATGGCTCGTAACAAACATGCAAAACAATCTACCAAGGCAGCAAATCTTCAATTTAAAAAACATCTGAAACTGGATTTAGGTAACGGAAACCGAGAGACTTGCGAATTCATTGTACATGGGTAATGATAATTATTATACACTGTGCAAATATGTCCCCAACTGAGTCGTTGCAGGAGGTGTAGCCGCCCGTTTCATGCACCGCGGGGATCATGATCCTTTGATTACACACAGTTATGCAAAGAAACATTCCTAAGGTTCGAACGTGATCCCCAGACATAATTATCTATATTTGTTCTATACGGCAAAGCAGGGGATCGTACGTTTGATAATGAGTGTTTTAAAATATTTTATGTGTGACAGTTTATAACCTCTAACTAAACTAACAATACAAATTAATATAGCTAAATAATAAATTTGTATCTACAATTGTATCTACAATGCAAAGTATATTAACTGATAATATTAAGGTTCGAGTGGTAAGAACCAATGAGAAGACACATATCCTGCTGAGTTCTGTATCGAGTCCTGGTGCTCGTATCTACGAGTATAATATACAATTCGATTTATGCTAAAGACAAACGCTGACCAACTAAAACAAGCTATTAAAGTAATATAGAAACATTATCATGCTTAAGAACTGAAAATATTTATACACCACATGAAGACATTCAAGCATATCCCATATTACAGTCTTTCGTATCCCGGATAGCCTGGTTGTTGAACCAATATCATTTATTAGTTTCTTGTTCCGATATCAATAAACGTTTTTTGTAAATTATATTTTCCTTAAATAGTGTTGTTCCCAAAAATGGAAGCATTTCTTCTGCCCATTTTGTTTAACATATGTCAAGTATTCAACTAAAATGTTGTCCGAAGTTTGTTTTAATTACATGTACATGACTTTTATAATATCTCATATATATCGTGCACATGTGTAAATTTTAACAAACACATTCAAGTTACTGATGGCAATTGCTACAGAAAGGGCACATGCAAACCAACTATTCCCAGTAGTACACTAGTTGTCTGTCAAAATAAATTTAGAGCGAGAATCTCGAGAGGATCTTCAGGTGTAATCACGGGCGCTGAGTGTAATAAATACTGAATAAGTGTAATCAAATCCCACGCGTCGTTTGTCTTCATGTGCGAGGTATGATTCGAAGCCATGTTTCGACCACTCGATTTTACTTACAGCCTTGATAAAATGACTCCGCTGACCCTAACCCTAAACCTAAGCCTAACCCTAACCCTATTTTGTGTAATTTTAGCTTTGGATACAGTAGGGTCGAATTCAAGGTCGAATGTCCACTTTCTGGCCTCAAAACATACTACCATGTGCACAGCCGCCATATTGAATCTGTAAGCAGAGCATGCCTGGGTTCTACCTGTATCCACTGATTTTTTCCAACAACATTTTCACGAACATTTGCGTATGATAATATTTTGAACTACACAAATCTTCGAAAAATGTCCGGAAAACCGCGCAAATATTAACATACTATAGGTCTAGAAACTAGTTAAAATTTATTTAGAACCCAGGTATTCTCTGCTTCCAGATTCAATATGGCGGCTTGGAGCTATGCGCATGGAAATAAACAATGAGCGCGCGTGACGTTTTATTCCATTTATTCAGCACATTTTAGGAATCCTACCGATGATCGGTTACTGTTTGGATATTTATTTCAAGGAATGTTTTGATTGTCTATCTGTAAAATTCACATTTACACTTAGCGCCCGGGGTGTAATCAGCAGACTAAATTCCTGACGGGGTGTACTCTGCAGACTAAATTCCTGACCTCTTTTCTAGAAGTATGGCTCCATTAAACTTAACATTTTAGGCTCTTGACTTGTTATATATTCTGTTGGTTAAGTAACTGATAGATAAGACTTTAATTTGTTTTTCAAGTGCAAGAGATGTAGTCACACGTATATAAGAGACGCTAATGCATTCATATATATCGACATATATCATAAAACAATGTTATAATGAAAATGTTGCATTTTATATTGTTTTTTTTCTTCTTCAAACAATTGTTATGCATATTTTGTGTTGCAGACGAAACAACTCTGAGATATCTATCGCCAAAGCAGGATATAGACATCTGTCTACTAAACGTAAATTGGCGTGATCATATAATTTAAACAAAAGTACCGAACGCCCACACAATCGGCGTTTAATGTGAGAATCATTAGCATATTTATTGATTTACTCACTCAATACTGATAGTCCAAGTAGACAAGAAGATGAGAAATGGAAGTGCGGTAACTGTGGTGAATTACTAATGGTACAGAACACACTAAAATATATCTGCAGCTCTGCATCAGTGCTATACTGTCAGATCTTTGCATATTATAGTTCAATGGTAAATTGTTTCAACCTATGTACTAATCTCTGTGCTCGAATTTGCTCTCTTTGAGCAGAAACGTAGAAGTGCTATTGTGTTATAAATATTGATCATGCCTTTTTAATAGGTGTACCATTACTAGGTCCATAATACATTACACTATCGTAAAGATTATGATGAATTGAAAACGCATTATACACTATCGCCTAGACACTCTCTCGCAAAGGAAAATGTGTCAGTGACGTAAATGTGCAATTAATAAATTACCAATCGGGAGAACTCTTTCTGTACCTTTAAGTGTTTCTCTTACTATGAATTTTGTGGATGTTGATACATAAGGTGTGTATTAGAAAGATATTCAGTTTATAGATAGTGACATTTTACACAGCTGAACCAATTAAAGAGCATACAATATTTCAATTCAAGAATTAACTGTGCTAGTTAAACCTGATTCATACATATAAAACTAGTAGCAAGGTGTACATTCTAGTGCATGCGAGCGCAAGCAGTTGCCAGGAAAACGCATGCGCAGAAGAGTGTTCTGATTGGTACACGTGGCGTTCCATAAACAACTACCATCTGTTTTTTAAACGTGCAAAGGTGATGGTGCACAAGCTTATGTTTAGCAAATACCTTTGTAGCAGTTCTTAATGTAGTAGTACTAGACTAAAAAACATTTTGCGTAAAAAATGCAAAACTGAAATGTCACAACAATATCGCATGCAACATCATTCTATTTCTGCATCAAAACAGCGTGTGAATTTTTTTTCTTTTAAACTTGCAGTACTTGTGGTTATTCTACCTTTTCTAATTCGACAGATATTCAATATTTGTTTAAATGTTAGTAACGGAAACTTTTCTACACAGTATTATGAATAGAACCGTTATTTTTGAGCACACATCAGGAATCTTTGGTCAACGGAGGACCTAAAATGTTCATTCAACACAAATTGGGTTATTTGAATAGCAGAAAAGCGATGATTTTGTCCTATAAGAGTGTATATCGGGATTTTGTGACGGATGTTCGGCTCATTTAAACATCCTGCATGCTACCTAACTCTCTTGAAATATGACGTGATAGGTTGAAGTGCTCTTTAGAATACAATAGTAAATACTTCGGGCTTAGTCCTGATACCTGTACAAGTCACATTCCAATATGGCGGCACGGGGGGAATTCAAACGAGCCAAATAG
>JANUFV010161647.1:0-35720 GCA_024757865.1 Epizoanthus scotinus | reverse complement strand
CACACAGCCCCAAAACGTAACCATATAGACCGCCTTCTCACGCGAAGATTGATCAGATCTAAATCCTGATGTTAGTGCTTTGAAAATGCCAGAAATGGAAAGAGCAATTGAAAATTGGTAAGCAGAGAAAATTTGAGGATTCTAATTCTATCTAAACAACTACGACAATGACGAAGTTTTTAAATCCAAAACTATTTATAGATAATGAATGCCCGTCGAGGTGAAATTCGCCATACATTCTCTATAAAAAAAACCTTTGCCAACGTCGCTGTTTTTAGTTTAGATAAAATCCCCGAATGTTCGCTGCTTACCAACTTTCAATTACTCTTTCCACTTCTGGCATTTTCAAAGCACTAACATCAGGATTTAGATCGACATTCTTCACGTGAGAAGGGGCTATTGTATCTAAGAAAACAAATGCTTTCTTTCGACGCAGTTCGCAAAATAAAGCTTGAGTGTATTTAGGTGAGCTAAAGCCTAGCGAGGAAATTGCTCGACGCTAATAAATATTATAATCGGTTGACGATACGGAAACCAAATAGCTTTGTTATAAGCGTATTGTTTATATATATATAGTAAGGAAATATACAATCGTATGGAAGAGAAAATACCACTTTATCAGCTGCATATCAATACAAAAGTTCATCAAATTCTGTCGAAGATCTATTTGCGGGCTATGGAGAGTCTAACAATTGTTTGAGCTTTCAACAAGAAAGCCGTTTAGTTTGCTGATTTGTCTTGGTAGTATGACAGTTGAATGAGTTTAATACCATTAAATGAAGCTTATGACCGTAAACTACTTATCTGGATAAAGGATAAATTTCGCATAAGGAACTTAATGTTGGTCAGGGACATCCGATAGTTGTCCACTATCAGATCTATCAGTCAATCATTGATAGTGACCCAACTTTCTTACTCTGACCGCACAACTAAAAATAAAATATCTGAACTATTTTTAAATTTAGTATACATTTCTTGAACTTTACTTAAATGTTTATTTTGCGTGATGTTTGTCAGGTAGCTGCATGTGGGTGCTTCCCCGGGGCGCTCCAAGTATATTTTTCATCTCAGCTTCTCAGTGGATAACGTACCATTGTTCGAAGGTAATCTTCGGCTCGAACCTTCTTTTTACAACCAACGATATAAGTGCACATAGAAACCCGGCGCTAGTTCGAAAACATTGTCATACTATCAGTAATGTTTACATGTCCCAGTCCAATGGCTCCATGATCATTACGTCACTGCATGGATACAGTTTAGAGTTGGTCATCCCACGCTATAGATCGTTCTCACGTGAATAATGTCGATGTAAATCCTGATGTTAGCGCTTTGAAAATGCCAGAAATGGAAAGAGCAATTGAAAGTTGGTGAGCAGCGAAAATTTGGGGATTTTATCTAAAAAAACATCAACACTGGCAACGTTTTTAAAAAAAAACAATTTTGTTTGTATGGCGAATTTGACCTCGAATGGACATGCTTGCCCGTCGAGGTCAAATTCGGCGCCACACATTATCTGTAAATAATTTTGTTTTTAAAACCTTTGTCAGTTTTCAATTTCTGGCATTTTCAAAGCGCTAACATCAGATCAGGATTTACATCGACATTCTTCACGTGAGAAGGGTCTATGAAGTTTGAAAAGTAACTGGAAGGCTATGAAGACCGTCAAGGTCTCTTCAGAAACCTTCCGAAATTTTCCAAAAAAATTTGGAAATGTTCAGAAATATTTGAAAACCTTCGGAAAGTGATTGTAGATGAAAATATTCGTTTATTGGCAGTCCAGAAGCGGCTGGTTTCTTGATAAAAAAAATTAAAAAATATCTTGATACAGATTTTACAACAGTTTGTATAAAACCAATAGTTGACTAGAAACCTTTCTTAAACGTTCAAAAACTCAGCTGGGGTAAAATTATTGGGAGGAGGGGGTGGGGTGGGGGTGGGGAGCGATTTGATTGCGGTGGGCAATATGTCCAAATGATATACTTAAATACTAAAGTTTTAAACTGTACACGCTAATTTAGTACTAAATAATAACTGAAAACTGGGAAAAAGAATGAATACTGGACCTCAAATATTCCCAGCTAATAAGCTGATACAAGTTCAAGTGCAATCTGGAAATGGACAAAACAGACTTGATAGCAACACTTCTGCACTGCAATAAATGTTACGTTGTCTTTCGGCTTGCGTTATTAGGGAGCTTATTAGGACGGCAACGGCGACGACGACGGCAGAGAACAAAGGGCTTAATTACAGAATACAATAAACTGCACGTGGGAATGCACCAAGTTGACCAGCTGTTCACCGTCGTCCTAAGAAATAGAACGTGAAAAGCACAAATCTTGCGTCTTGTAGTCAACGTGAACATCAAAATATAAAATATCCTGTTATTAGTTTGCCTTCAAAACTAGGGTTTTTACTTCCTATATATATAATTCCTCTTTCTTTACACAAAGAACAATAAAAACGCATGGATGATACACAAAGGAAAAGAGAAAACGACAAAGTAGAATTTCAGCAGCCGTCGTTGTAGCCGGTGCCGTCTTGGTTGCTTGAGCTCCCTAATAGCTCCTGTATAAGTCATTAAAAAACAATCAGTGATTCCAAAGTTATATATAGACTAACAATTTAGATTTGTGTACTATATCCTAGTTTCGTGTCGTATTGATGTTTAGATTTTTAGATTTTAATGACTAATGTCCCTGTCATCGATTCTTGGCAAGCATACAACATATCTCTAGCCTTTCAAGATGTGTATAATTAGACACCATTCAGTATATAAAACTTTGCTGAATTAATGCACTAGGGGATTGTTTTACATGATTTTAGCTTAGACGAAATTATTTAAATCCTTTTCCTGAATCAGTGCCAAAAACAATTGAGCTAAAACCAACATTAAAACGACATACAATAAATGACAGATCAACAGAAATCCTATAACGCGATCACTTCACTGTCGCATAAAAAATCTCAGTGTCGATGACAGAAAGTGCTTGGCGTTTCCTCTCTCGTAGAATTATATCATTCCAAATTTTGAATTTTCATAGAATGTTACTCCGTTTTCTGTCACTTGTACTTTATAGCTCCGTAACACGAAGTCAAATAAATGTCCGGAAAAACTTTAGCGTGCTAACTCAACCGCTGCAAGTCTGAGGCTTTCAAGAGACTGGGCCCGAATTTGTTCCGTTCCCTCAGGACTTTCCCCGGGATTTTCCGTTTACATTTAAATTTCTCATTAAGGCCAAGATTCAGAAACCGTCCACACTAATCTATTTTTGTTTAAAAACACATTCTTTCTTGTGCGTTTGTGCAAAAATAATTTTCAATTTGATTTTTCAGTGACAAAGGTACATTGTGTATCATTGATATTAGCAGTTACGACTGTCTAGTGTCTGAAAGCGGCGCCAAAGAAAGGAGACAATAGAATGTCTGAACATAATCGTATATTTTTCTGTTCCACACGAACTTTCGAATATTCTGTACCGAACAAGCATATAGAATACAAACTAGAAATAGTTAAACTGTTTGTTGCAATGAAATACGAACGCACTTATGACTTCCGAACATGTTCGAAAATTCCGTTTCTGTGTACCAGAGACAGCAGGCTACGTAGTATATATTGGCAAAGTTTATTATGATTTCAATTGTTGTCAAGAAACATCAATCAAACATAATAGCTTTAGTTAGCAATCTTCACATCTCTAATTGGATCCATTGTAGAATCGCAAATCGACTCTTATCTTTCATCCAAGCTCTCACGGGGGCGCGTACCCACGCCACAATCTCAGCCGCCCTGAGATTCGGCATGACAAAGACCAACCATTTCTATTCTCATATGTCAGCAGTTTCGGTTCTGTGAAAAATTTCACTTCAATTGTGGTTTCACAGGAGGATTATTTGAGCAATCAAATTCTTTGCGTGGTACATTTTGGGCTTGTTAAGCGAACAGGTTGTAACATGTCCGGGTTTATGAGAGACCCTTTGTTCACTGGGCCCCCGTAATCGGTCTATTAATGTATTGCATCGGCTGACGCGGGGATATCGGACAGTCATGGGAATATATGGCTGATTCTTAGTACGCAAACTTATTTTTAATTTAGTGAAATCTCAGCCCGTTACAGCGAGAACTGTAGTCAACTCACGTCCATACCGGGCGCATTACTGATCCAAACCGAAATTCTCCTTAATCTATCCTCAAGCTATAGGCTGAGGATGCTTCTTGTAAGAAAATCAGGAATCTGGAATCCAGTCAAATCCAGAGTCCAGAAGCTGGAATCTGGAATACACCCAATTTTAAATTTGGAATCCGGTGGAAAGGAACCTAGAAATCCAGAATCCAGGAGAGTCGGAATCTGGAGCCAAAAGATTGTTTTAAAAACTCAGGATCCAAAATCTAATTTCGAGTAACATGGGGCGACCAGCGACTCTCCACAGACCATACCACACTTAGCTTAGCATTCAGTTTGAGCTTAATATTTGAATATTTCAATAGTATTTTATTACCAAAAGTGTTCTTGTCACCAGGAGGTGTATGATGTTTCTCATAAAAGTCCCGTTTCTGTTGTTCTACAGCCTTCATCGGGGCAAGTGATAAGAATATTTAAAAAACCCGCAGTCTTTTAACTGGGAGCTTTTTTTAAATATCAATTTTAAAAGCATTTTACACCAGTCTGACAAAAAGTTATTTTTATTAGTTTGTCATTTAAATATTTTTTAAAAAGGGTTATGTCACGGCTATTTAAGGCATTTTTGCGATGTACAAAATTCTCCACAAATTAAAGGAAATCTAAAAATAACAAGTTATCATGGTAGAAAAACATAAGAGGGGTTATGGTAAGTCGTGAAGGAACTGGGGCACTGGGGAAATTTTCCAGTTCATCTTTCAATATTTTTGATTTCGTTTTTTAATTTACATTTAAACATTTCGTATAGAATGTACAATTCCATTTTTTAAAACAACGTCTGTAAATAGTTACTAAATAGCCCCAAGGGGAATTACAATTGAACTATTTATTTATCTATCTATCTATCTATTTGTCAAAACTTAAATCGGTTTCTGTTGAAGCCTGGGAGGTATGGAGGCTAGTGATAGACAGTACATGCTCATCTGGACGAAGATATATCCTAGTTTTTTTAAAACACTCAAACTTCATCAACTGAAATATGCTACAGTTTCTAGCACGACTTTACGGATTTCTTTGCTTCATTCCGGAATAAGATGATATTGCCCCGAGAAATACACAAACAACAAGTAATATTGATCGTTCCTGACACAGCACTAACGTCATCGAAGCCTGGGGCAGTCCGCGATGCTGGGCAAAAAAACAAGCCGATTGAAAAGTAAAGAAGTTGTTTCCCCTGTCAAACGGACTTGATGCCCTTGGGTCTCCAGATGCAATGACGTTAACAGTTTCGTTGTTTTCTTTCATCCTAAAGTAATCTCGAAGCGCTTCCAGTTTCATCAGCCTACAGCGAAAATTCACTGATTAGTGGTTCGAAGAAAGCAAAATGGAGATTATGGGTTGTAACGACACGCATCAGGTTGTACTTCGTTTCTACCACTTGCGAGCTATTCAAGACAGTCCGGTCAGGATAGCTATACTGTGCGGGAAAATTCGCATTAATTTGGCAGGGGAAACTTGGTCAAAGGTCTTCAATGATAAATTTAATCAGTGCGGAAAATTTTCCAAAAAGTAAAACAGAAATTGTTTTAATTTTAAATATTTTTTCCCTTTTATTACTAATCGCGATGTATTATTATTTCAAGACTATTGCCTATTTGGTCAATATTTATTATAGTCAGAATTATTTACATGTTATTGACGAGCTAGTGCGAATGCGTTATGATCTCCCGGTCGCATTCGCCGTTTCTATACACTTCGCCCACGAAAAGATAAGGGCTCGTTTAGCGATAGTGTTCTAAAGTTTTCTGGCGTTTATAAAACTGAATCAACTCTCCCGCATGGCAAAATATTCAAGCTGACAGCGCCTGTACTTGAAGTGTTAAAAACGAAAAATTAAACACAATTAGACAAAGAGATTATACAGGTATTATTACCCTAAGCGTTTTCCACTTCCTTCCAGAGGTTTACAACTATCAGCACCTAAAATTGCAATTTCCTACTGTCTGGTTCTCTACTATAAACAAGCTGGTGATCGTAATTGTCGCTTCCTGATGAAACCCACAAAACCACAAAAAAGCCACGCGTTTGCTGGCTTTTGTTATCACCGGAAAGCTTTGAGACGTTGTTGAAGGAGCTGTTTTCACAACAAAGAGCAAGGGTGCATTAGACAGAGAAACATGACTTTAAATGACAGGGCAATATTATACTGTATGACCTGTCACTAGGTGAATAATACCAAAGATCAGTCTACGGGGAAATCCCTTCTTGTCACAGTAATTATTGTAAGAGTATTGAAAAATAACAATGTGTCGTTTGACCTTGTTCGGGTGGATTTGGTTCAAGTTTCGCCTCAAATTGTTAATCGTTTAATCTGAAATAACAAACAGGTGACAGCTTTTTTTAAATAGCACAATCGTGATAAACTCTATTGTATTATAAAACATTGAAAAAAATATTAAAGTGGGCATGTACGCAACTACTGTATTTCCAAATTGAATTAAATCCTACATATCTAGTTTGCTTTTTTCGAAACAGGTACAAACAGACATGACACTGGGTATTTAAGTTTCAATGTAGTTTGTTCACCGATTACGTAATGATAATGCACAGATATAATGATTAATGACACAACAAACGCGCAAACAGGCCAAGCCTGATCCTGGCCTTTTTAAAATATACAACTTTCCTAATCCGGGTCGTAATTAAGGCGAATTAATGAACCTCGCTGTTGTTGTTATCATCATGGTATATATCAGGGAATTTCCCATGTATTAAAACAGCTGATGTAAGCATTACATTCACAATGGGTACTGCGTTGCGTGTCAGCCTTGCTGGAAGTGCTTGTTAAAATGACCCGATCAGTTCTGGAGATATTTGATATCTGATAGGACAATGGAACGATTTCTAGCTCCAGATAAGACAATTGTCGCTTGATTCATCTCAAATGTGACAAAAAAATAAATGAAGGATGCACTTTTTATCCAAGCTTTACTCAAAGCCTATTTATGAACGAAAAGCAAACAACTCGAGTTTGCTGGCTCTAACCGTGATAATGGCTGTACTACAATCTGAATCTCCCTGAAGTTATTGTACGTGAATTAAAAAGAGACAACTTTAATGCATTCTTAAAGAATCTCATCTCTTTATTTAAAAATTTGAAGGCTCTCGAATTCTAGGTTTCAGCAATATTATCTCCGAGTCTGTACAAAATATCGTGCCCAATATACATTCATGATTTTCATCCGTTCCGTTCTATTTACATCCTGACTACTGGCGAGTAGTCATATTTACATATTGTTTACAAAATATTTACAAAGTTTACAATTGCTCTTGTAGCTTTATAATTCAAATATCTACATGAAACATCTACATAAATTGGCAATTTAGCGCCGCAAACTGATTTTCTGACCTCTACTTCTAGTTTGAACGTGGAATTTTTTTCGTGCGAATTTCTGGTTCACCAGTTTCGCGCGAAAAACTCCCGCCGTTACTCGCGTCATCGTGGCGTGAACTGAATGTGGCACTAATTGTTGTCCTGTCAAAATAAATCAAAATTTGCATTTGAATTGACCCACTTTGGGGGCTGCAAAAGATCACTGATCGAAGATTTGGTCGTGAATGTCACGCACAGTTTTCGTAGTTTATATCTTCTACAACGAAGACGAATAATTTACAAGTAGATCTTTTCTAGAAAAGAGACTTGAAATTAGAGTTCCTTTGAATTCACAAGTGGTTCTCATCTCTGCCGGAAACGGAAAGTCGAGCGAGGATTTGGCTTTCTCTTCACAAGCGTGCCGTTATGTTTATTTTCAGAGCTCTTTATATTGAATCGATGTTGATTCGTAGGATCCGGTCCGTTTCACAATTATGGAAAATCATAAAACATCACACAAGACATCTGAGCTGCGCTGGCCCCAAGTGGCTCAGCGCACGGTGCGATGAACAAGTCGCCACTTTCTGGCAGCCAGCCTGACGAGAGAACTTCAAAGTCTTAAGTGTTCATCAGTAACTTTGGTCTGTCGTTTCGGTAGTTGTAAAAGCTACAGTTGACAATAAGCACAGTTCTCCCAACGCAGCTTCGTCAGTACTTCGATAGCAACAGAAGAAAAGTTTATTAGCCCTTAATTATCACAAAGTCTCGACTGTGTCGCCATTATGTCGTATTGGTAGAGCACAGCAGCAAGTTCTTTTAATACATCCTGACTCCCTTGTGAGTTTATCGTTTGGCCTTATCGACACACGAACATCACACACACACACCACAAGGCGCTCCGAGCACCCGGCACAGGAAACAGTCCAGTTGCGCAGTCATAAATAAAATCTCCAGGCACAGTTTCGTTCAATTTCCGTTCGGACAGGACAACCTTTGAAGCGAAATTGAAAAAAAATCAGATTAGTAACGAAGAAACCCATACACTGATACAAAAGTCATAAAGCAGTATTTTGTGTCGTGATACATTTAAGTTTCGATCAAGGCTAATAACTCTACCCACCCAATGGTCAAATCAAGCTAAGTTGAACTTGGCCGATCCGATACTCCTCAGCAAAACTTACAAAACTTCCAGTACTGTCCTGGCCAAGAAAAATTATAAGCACGGCAGTACCTTATAACGCGAGGCCATTCCCCGCAATGTATTCGTCGTCACGTATTAAGCCATTTCCAAACAACTCCTCCTACTAGCATCACTGTCGCCGAGAGAGCAGCAATCCGATAAGCAGTTGTCAGTGTTCTTTGGCGATCTAATTCGCATATTTTCTTGTCTTGAAATTCATCTGCAATCCTTCTTAATTGTCTGCCAACTTCTTTGCAGGCTTTTCTTCGAGTAAACAAACTTTCCTCAGGTACGAGCATCGTAGGAATGAACAACATGGAACTTGAATTATAAACACTTCGTTCCAAATATTCCCGAGCACGCTTCGTCTGTGTGTCTCTCTTAAGTCTGTTTTGTTTTGATTTTTTCGTGCCCTATAAAGACTCACTGTTCTCCAGTGACCAGCGCGCACACGAGCAACACACGACCATTTAATGTACATGCGTCATCGCACGCTGATTGGCTAACAAGTTTAGCACGAGTGTGATTGGGTAATTAACTGGCATTGCGCCATCTCCTGATGCTCAAAATAATAATTGGCATCCGCTAACAATGGGATCTTTGCGAGACGTTTAATTTATTACTCCTAAGATTATTAAAAAAAAAAAAACTTCGTGAAGAAAATGACAGATAAGTTGCACGCGAATTGTTTGTTCCTTAATAGGGAATTTACGTTAGCAACAACATCTAAAGACGTCTAAACCAAGCAGTATAAAGTTCAACACGAACAATTTATATATAGAAGCCTAAATTAAAAGATTTCTATTACAAATAGTACAGCTTTTGTTCAAGTGTAAGAACTCGTTTATTTAGAGTTTTAAAACAAACTCGACATTGAACTTGAAACGTGTTGCGTCAAAGGTTAATGATTCTAGAAAACTTTAAGTGCCGAAACGTTTTAAAACATGTTACATGTATAATTATTTATTGGGGTCAGAACCTTTTCGCATAAATCATTGTTTCAACTGAAGAACGTAATTGCCAAATATATCACCAGAAATCTTTCGGTCTACGTTGCATCCCATCGTCGGATAAGAGTTACGAGTTGAGGTGTACGAGAGGTCTGTCAGGCCAAAATCACAGAGCTATGACTTCGATTGTGTTCAAATGTTCGAAAACATTTGCAAAAAGCCGTTTTCTCGTTAGCGGCCATGGTTGTTATTAACACTGTCATTATGAACCATACATAACAAGCACACAGTCACCGCACGTTCAATTGCACAGCCACAGCCACAAGGCAATCTATTCTTCTCTTTTGGAATATCACTTTGCATGTGTGACAGTCATTCGGAATACGATATGTCTAAACAGAGTACTCTTTCTTGGCCAAAACTGTACGTTACTCTACGGCTATGCTAATTGCTTCGGGAGGAAAATAGATATGTGTTTGAGTTTGGTTCTCTCTAGGAGTCTAAGCTCAGCAAGCATGGCGTTATTATTTATAAATGGCGAGGGTGTTCGATGGAGTTGCTATGGAAACACGCATATCTCTAACAAAAGTGGCAAGCAGCCAAGTTTATTTTGTCTAAAGATAAGCCTTTCACGCTCGTGTGCCTATCTAAACAAAATGGGAAAGGCAATTTGAATAGAAACACAAAACAAATGCAAACGTGCCTACAATGCAATAAAAACAGTAGGAGAAAATGAACTAACTCTTCAGGCTCTTTGGACTTTGAGTTTGACAAAAATGAAATATTAAATACCCCGGCCTCTTTGCGCACGCATAACGTACTTTGTTTGAGCAAAACGACAGAAAATACAAAATCAATAAAAATCGTCTTGCACAATTTCTCTACCATATTTATTTCTTTACACTTAACGAAATACTGTACTAACAATCGCATAGGTTCCACAGGGATTGAAATAAATTAAATGAAAAAATTGATTCCAATTCTTAATCTGAACACACAAAACCCCAGACACCAAACACGGCAAAGCTATTATTACTAGCTAATCAAGTCAAGTAGAGGATCATTTTCAACAAAGAATAATTTCACAGTAATTAGTTTGGACGAACTGAGAGCGAGATTAGATGGATTAATTTAAGCAAAATTGTACAGTACATAACGAAAAGCAATACAAATGATACACGAATACTTCAGAATTGTTTGAATTCAAAATAAATCAACCCTCAGCAGCATTGAGACATGAGTTTGTTCAACTTGTTAAGAGATATTTTTGGAAGTCACGATTCGTTTTTCTTGTATTTTACTGAGATTTCGTTTGCTGACCATGCAGGAGTGAACAATACCAAGCCTAAATTAAACATCAAGTAACCTGCATCTGCACGTCTCGGCTATGGACGGGGCTCAGTCACGGAATCGTTGTCCATTGAGGTGATGAATATTTATATCGACTCATTCCATATTCGGAATGCTTCTTCAAAAATATTGAAAACATTTGACCAACGTTGAAATAAGAAATACCTCAACTTTGAACCACAAATTTAAAGGCATAACATGGTCATTTATTTTGCACATGAAAAGCAGCCGGACTGAATGCAAATTGTTCCTTAATTACTTAAATTTAGAGAACCAAACATTCTCAATACAATTTGAAATGTTTGAATTTGCAAATTTAGCAGGACTAGTGGCAGTGATGTGGTCTTTTCCCCATGGCTAGATAAAGGCCAATATTATTTCGAAAACACTGAAACAGAAAGATTTTTTTTTCAATGAGGAATTATATCATAGTACAAGTTTTGTTTTGTTCTTAAACGTCAGATGAACGGCCCAAAGCTAACTGGAGCACATCAAATCATAATCAGTCACGTTTTGAATGTGCCCCATGGGTATCGCTGTATATATCACGATTATTCAACGCTGATATATATATTAATAATATATATTAAAATCAGTGGATGTGCTCTGTAAAGCTAACAATAACAGTGATAATCTAGTGTAAAGAAAAATATAAGGAAACTCAACAGACCGTCGGAAACTTCCTATTCATGGGAACAGCCAGATTTGTTCAGTTTAAACAAGGATAAATTTGTTGCACAAATCTTTCTTCACCATATAATTCGTTTTGCTTTAACATTCTGAGCAGTGATCAAACACGATTTCAAAATAACTATGAGCGACATTTCATGAATTTTGAACACCTCGATGACTGTTGATGCTTTTAAAAATATAATCCAGTCAACTGAATTATTAGTATTAATTTATTGTGATCAACACCATTTAACATCAGTTAAAATGAACCATATAGTGATCGGCCCTTAATTAGCGTTCTCTGTGTCATATCCAGCAGCAGTCCTGGTGTAGTTTGATTCAAAATGTGATACTTCAGGTATTAAGAATGCAGACAAGTTTTAAACACTTTGCGTTTGTTCCCTATGGGGGCGAGAAGTTGCAGACTTTCACTGTCTCGACAGACATTCTCACGGCAGGATTCTAACCTTGGCTTCCCAATCAAAGTCAAAGACGGGGGTAAGAGTGTTCGCAGTCGAGTCTACCCAAAAAAGATTGCCATTGTGTTCGGCATTTCGTTTTATTTCAATGACATCGTTAAGCGTGGAGCTAGTTTATGATAAAACTTTAATAGAAATATAAACGTGATGGTGGTATCACTAAACAAATAGCGACTGTCTTATTCTTGACTCAACAACAACATGGGTGTACATTAATATTATAACCTGTATAAAGTTATGCTATGAATGCTCGCAAAATTTGGCTCATACTTGAGGCTTGAGCTTCTCTAAACGTTTGAAAGGGTGCACGATTTCTCCTATCTGCACATTCTTGCAAATCAGAGTTGGCACGCTCGTACATGTTCGCAAATCATACTCGCAGACTATGTGATATATTATATACCATTTTGTGTGTTCATTATATACAGTTTTACAATATATCGAAATGTGCAGTCAGTAAAAGCCATGATTCAGTGATTATTATATATATTTGCGACTGTGACAGTGTTGACTTGTTCAATTAGTCATAAAACTTGCTAAGAGATCTTAGGCCTGTTTTAGACGTCAAACTTTTCATGCACCGAACCCAACGCTGATGAGTAAACGCATTGTTCGAACTCATTACAGTATTAGATTCGGCGCATGGAAAGTACCGACGTCTAAAACAGCCCTAAATATCACATATAATCAAGTGCTTGCAAAGAGCAATTTGTATAAAGTGCATTTCCTAAAATAGTTCCCGGCTTTATTGGCAAAATTAAGACTAACGGATGAACAAAGAATAAAAAGATGTCCGAGAGAAAGGAACCCAAGCAATATTACACAACTGGAAATGACTTTCACAAGAATTGGCATGAATATAACTGAATAATTTTAAAGTCTTCAACTGAGTTATATACGCGCGCGCATGTATGCGATACCTTCGGCCTTCCAAATAATGCTTTATTCACAAAGCTATCCGAGAGAAATCAACCCAAGTAACTCATTGTGTAACTGACCACAGCTTTCACTAACAAGAATTGTCATGATTATAAAAACTAAAAGTCTTTCAAGACTTTAAATTATGTACGTGATATCTATACAGCGATGATAAGTACTCTTCCTAGTTTCTCTGAACAGATTACAGAACTTTCATTTGTGAGGTCTAACTTTTTAAGATTTTAATCTCTCTTAAGGAAATTAACTAAAAGTATAAAAGCTCTTTCCGGAAAACAGCGGCTAAACTGTAAATCTTAAATCGCAGGGTGTGCGATTGGAAATGTCACCCTACTAAAAACATTGCCTAAAGACCTTGGCACGTGCGTTCTTCCGCTGTGATATGCCTAACACGAATACTTGCACAAATTGAAGCGTTTTCCGAGCGAGGGACTCCTGCAGCGAGAGAATTAAGAGAGGCTGCATTGGAGGCTAGATCATCAGTACGTCGTCGTTGATTGCAATCTCTAGCCATAGGTGTTCCAGATCGTTATTCATCAGTAATAAACTGACTGGAACAGAAACACGAAAAAACATTTTGGTATTTTAAAAACAATTACAAAAGTTTACAAAAAAAATCAGATCTCTTCTTTAACGGCATAAAATGGATTGAGAGGAACTACAGAACGAACTCGGGCCTAGAAAATTCTTCGCAAATACGGAAGACGAGACAATGAAGTCATTCAGTAAACTTCACCAGTGTGTCGGAAATAGAGTTACGTAATAACAACATTAAAATAAACATGTCTCAAGAGGTTTTGATAACTCAAACTCGATCTAAGACGGAGAAAGACAAAGAGAATGTTCAAAACTTGTCTTCTTAACAAACCCGCTCAATAAATTCACCTGAGAACGGCTCCTATTTAACGTAATATTTAATCGAGGTATTACTTTGCGATTTTAAACGTCACGTACGGTCAATGAAGGTAAGTGGTATTACTTATCAGCAGTTCCTGTAAATTAAAAAAGGAGACATGCTCAGGCACGTTTTATACTGCTAACATTTTCATCAGTGTAAACTATTCGTATATGTATCAACGTAAAGTACTGATGCACCCCAAGCTACTGACTCATTTAATTCTGTATTCAGTACCCGCCTTCAATAGTCGGTATATACTGAGCTCTCGAATCCGACGTCAGACATGACCATGTGTTTAATGTATTATCTGTCAAATAAAAGTCGAGATAAGAAATGTTAAGCAGGGCACGTTCTATACGACATTTCAGAAACGTTGGTGAAAACCTTGACACATTCCGTTCAGTTCGTCTTTCTCTAAATTTATTCTCTGCACGCATAGTGAATTATCACGCAGACACAAATTTCATGTACATAGCAATAGAAATAAAAGTAGAAGACACTGAGACTATATATATATATATGAAATTGGACAATAAACATTTAAAAAGATATACAAGATAACGTCATTTACTCGTCAATAAAACACTTGTATCTATACAGACTATGCAATTTGCATTGGTAACACCTGACCCCCAAGGTCAGAGAAAATCGTCGGATGTGTTTCGCGCAAAATTTACCGCACATTTTACTTTGGCCAAAACAGTAAGGGATGGACAAATTGATTTTCGTGGGGGAAGGGGGTGAGAGAACTTGTAAAAAAATGTACAGCCTGAAAAGACGAAAAAGAAACATCAATTTGCAAGAAAAACAAAATTATAGCCATAGTCATTCCTCCACATTCACCCCAGGATATCAAATGGTCCGTCCCCAATACGTTTTTAAACATGACTTCGTTTTTGTTTTGCCGGATGCGTCTCACTTTTGTAGTTTGTAGAGTGTTTACAAAAACGTACGTTTTCACACGTTAAGACTGATCTTCGCTTTTGATCGTTTTAGTGTGGAAGATCACCCACTCCCCATGGACTATACGTTGAATCATCTCCTCAGATGCAGCTTTGCTGTCGCTTTCAGCCGCGGAAACTTTCTTGTTTGAAAACATAAGCTCGCCGAAAAAGAAATAGTCCAATTCAAAACAACTATACCGCATCACGAACATTCTAGTTAAGAAAGCATCTTTTTATTAAATGATTTAGTATCTCAAACATATATTATCATATAGACCCCATCTTATCTTTTGAGATTATTTCTCGCTGAGAACGAGATGAGCGTTGTAAGGCAGACGACTACCAAGGCGTCTGACGACACGAATATTTTAGAGTCAGTTTCCGTATTGGGAAAAGGCAAGTAATGAACAGCTTGGCAAATGAGGTTGGTTTCTTCGCCGAGACTGAACTGTCTTATAATGACAGAGTCAGAGGTCTACATGGTTGTACAGAATATTAAATACTGTAGTAGGTCTGAACAGTCCTGTTAGATAACGGACTGCAAGTTTAACAACGAAAAAGCAGATATCGACTCAAAATGGATTTGAGATTGTAAAAGAGACCAGCGGTCCGCAGGATACTGAGGCATGCACGAACAAATCGCTGAAATTTCACACAACTACAAAAGTTATTCAAAAACTGTAATATACTGTTTGAAAATAAACTTTGTTTACAACAAAGAAAGTTCAAGATGTATTGTTGGTAGCCACGCAAACAGCCAACTCGCATTTTGTACTGAACGGTGGCAGTGATTTTAAAACTAAAAGCCGGTGTCGTGATTTTGCCGCGAGATTGATCATGGCCGACATCATACACTCGCACTACTTGGTCCACTCGGCGCCGACGTAGAAAGCCCATAGGAGTTTTTATTGAATCTAGTCTGCCAGACTGTACACAAAGGCATGGCTTCAGACATTAGTATCATGTATCATCTGACAATCCATCAATATATTGTAAATATTAGAACTGTGTTGCAACACGAAAACACGAATTGAGAAGGCAGTTCTCTTGAAACTTGCCAAGAGATTTTATTGAGGAGCATGCAAGAAGTGTTATCGATACAGCGGCTATATAATACCATTGTGAAAGCAAATTACACGGACTAAAATACTGAGTTACATATTGTCATTATGCATGTAAGCAATTTCAGTAAAACTGTTGGAAGTATCAACTATCATGCAAATATACCTTAGACGTTCCGAGACACATGCACTAGAACTACGCTCACACATACGACTATACCCATCTGCCTGTTCTATCTTGGCAAAACACTCCAATTATACAACAATGTGGAGTTTATTTGTCTTTGCTTGGTTTGTTTTATAGTTTTACTGTATGTCCGGCTACATTATGAGAGCTCTGAGTTAAGTAATTGTACCGGGAAAATGAAATAGAACCAATTGAGAAACCATTCAGTTGTTCAACGTCCTGGGAAACCATATATATACCTGGACATATGACAACAGTTGACATGGGTCTTATCAACCTTTATGGGACTAATCCCAAAATTCTGTGTGAGAATACAACTTTGGAAGCTCATGAATGACATCGAGCAACTAGCGTACTAACTATACTAAGAAGTGGCCGATTTACTGTGGATATATATATATATGTTCCAGCCCAACAGATGAAACATTTTTGCATATACTAATATATATATATATATATAGGTGGCCGTGTACAACGTACAAGATATCAAAACTGAATTTGATTGACGCGGATTCAAGCGACCAGTTCTCTGTTAAATTCCCCAATACTATACTCTATGACTATAGCAATACTAGTAATAATTTGAATATTTGCAGAAATGACTGGCTTAAATGCCAATTTATCTTATAAACTACCAGTTTGTATAAAGAGAAATGATCCAAACATGTTCCACTGTTCTCTTGTGTGAAGGTCGACACTGACTATATACTCTCCCGCTCCACTGACGCATGCCAATATACATCTGGTCGGGCGCAAGGCCCCATATATTCACACATATACTACACAATATGTACATCATATACAATACATTCACTGTTTTAGATGTGCTTAGATAAACATCCTATCTTCTACTCATTTGGACGCATCTGTTATATTCCCTAAATTACCACGAATTTCAATATAAATATCAGTGAAATTCATACATATACTTGGTCCTACTATATCGAGGATTCAGCGATATTCTAAAACGAAACCCTAATCGAAAGGTCATTATGAGACGGCAGGACTATTTTGCAATGGTTTATATATGTAGTATATGTTTGTAAATTGGAAACAATTCTTATCGAATTCAACTCCAATGTTTCACTAAAGTAAAGACAAACCGTAACTATATAACCAAAGTAAATAGAAACAATACGCAATGACCATAAACTTGCAGACTATCTTATATGAACAGTAAGATATAATTCCACTCAGGAGGCGAGGCAATGCTTCAGGTTTGTAATATACACTGCCTCAGTTAATGATTTAGGTTGTTATGCCCACTAGTTAATCAGTTTCTTTAAATGTCATATATATTTCGCTTCAATTGAAGCTTCTACAATGAAGAAAGTTTAGTTTAGAACTGTACAAAAGACTTTCGATATTGGTGTTAACAGAACACTTGCATTGAAGATCCAAGTGAACCAGATACAGCGCACCTAAATTTAGTCATGTGTCTTTTATTACTTGACTAAAGCTACAAACCTAAAACTATTTCGAACGGCAAAGCATCGTTGGATATCAAAGATCGACTGAGTTGTCTGTTTAGTCAAGTTATTCGCGAGCAATAAATGTCTAAGGTTTCTAATGCGAGAGAACTGTATCTGCAGGGCAAGACCGGAATAAACTAGCCTTAGCTTTTGCTGACATAGACAATACGTTTTGAAGTTGTACATCATGTTCGTTTGGGTTCCTCAGTGAAAAAATTTCACGTCGTTAAAAGTGCTTTAAACTTCGAATACATTTGGTTATTTTGACAAGAATGGACTAGATAAGAAACTAACTGGTCATTAGAAAATAATATAAAGCTTGTCTGTCTTTCAACGTTACCACAAAACAACACATGATCAAATCGGGACTAGATAGAAATCATTTTTCCAATTACAAATGTGTGGTACTTGCTTCTTTTAATTTATATCGGTCAAAGAATCAGAGCGAGAATGAGCTTCGGCAGTAGTCTCATTTGAATATAAATCATCATTTGATAAAAAATACAAAATCAAACGCTTCGTAAACAAAGTGCACACTAATCGCCAATTTCGGATTTCGGGACAAAGCTAAGACAAGCTAAGTCTAACTCTAAGCTATTTGATGTTTACAACAGCAGTATCTATAACACACATTTGAAAAGACTGAATACGCTTTCACTAAATCTAGTATTTATAAATCTAGTATTTGCGAGACAAAGCCATGAAATCACATACACCAGAGCTCGTATTTTTTATGATATTGAGTGTGTACGCGTCTAAACAAGTTGAAACTACAGGAAGTTGGAAATACGAGTTCACACGCGAAATGTTGAAATCAAAACGGAAGTGACAATGACTTGGTGAAGAGCATCGCACAACACTGTAGTACACAAACATACAAGTGCATTTGAGAAAAAAGAGCATTTCAACACTATATTGACCTTGTGGTATAACAAATTATCCAAATGTAGCCTACAGCTTTCAAGCACTCGTAATGTTCAGAAACGAAAAATATTCATTAAGCCATTAGGGAGATGAACAAAAGACTTGAAGAGTGGACCCTTATCACATATCTTAATAATTATACGACTGGATGTCGATGAACAATATAAACGCCTGGAGAACCCTAATCGCCTGTTGACCATTTAATTAAAACTCCAAGTGTTGCTTGCGATAAATAAAAACGCATATGGGAGAGAATTAGTGATATTGTCTACGCAAACTTGAGCTTTGGCGCCAAGCAGTCAGCACTTATAGCTACACAAAAGGTTATTGTTGTCCGAGTAACTGACTGCTGGGGGAAAAAAATCCGATGAAGTTTTCTTTGTTCCTGTGAAGCTGTAGTTTAGAAATATCAATACTGCACCATAGAACACCAACGATTGAAATTAGATCATCTACTATTCTGAACTCTTGAAAGATAAACAAGCTTGGTTTTAAATAGCCTATTTGAAATGCAAATTATGAAGCTGCCATCCTGCAAAGTACCCTATTAAAATGTCTTCAAAGCAAAAGTTTAGTTGTAAACAAGTTTGAAGACCGTGGATTATGACAACTATGATATCTATAGTCCAACACACGCCCAGTCACGTTCTTTGTTCATACTCGCTATGATAAAACGACAAGTGAAAAACAAGAGAAATGTCTCCACGGGATGAAACCACACGCGCCGTTCAATAGACGGCGAAAAATTCCCTGTTTGAAATCAAACCATGGAACAACTAATCCAGATATATTATTCTAGAAGGTTGCACTGAAGATTTTCGCACGTTAGAAGGTCTACAACTCAATGATATACAACAAAACGACACATATCTGCTCAGAAGGTTTAATTCCGCTGAGAAAGCGCATTTTCCACATATTTATATTCAGACTGAAAAGGGTCACGCCTGGGCAAATCAAGTTCTATAACTGTTGAAACTAATGCCTTTAATGGTAGAGTAAATGCCACGAAAGAAGATTTATTACAAAATGAAAGACAATTTTAAAATAGTGGTATGATTATCTGACACATGATTGATATGAAGATATGATGCGCCATTGATGTGTTGGGGAAAGATTTAACAGGATGGGTCACAACTCAGTATCCTGATGTTCGGAGAACTTGCAAATATATTCACTTGTTTGAAACGCAATACGGTCATAAAATCCGATTCATTTCCTCATATTGGGCCGCAAGTCTTGGGCTACCCGTTTCACATGATGAACAATTGACAATTAGTATTTTTTTCAGTTTATATCTAAAATATCCCGACACCGGAGTGAAACCATATCGATCTGATACGCACCAATTCGCCTGTTTTATTACCGTCTCCTCGACTCATGTAGCCGAGGAGAATTCTGAATCCAGAATCCAGCCAATTGTTATGCTGGAGTCCAGACTGATTCATCTGAGTGATCCAGTGTTGGAATGCAGAATCTGTCCAATTTTCGATTTTGGAGTCTGGAATTTAGTGGAAGGGAATCCAGAATCTAAAAGATTTTTAAGCTCGGGATGCAGAATTGAGAGAATTGGAATCGAGAATGCACGTCATCTAAGGACTCTGTTAGTGTTACATGCATGACGCGAGTCTCCGCCGTAAATTTCTTAACATATTGTTCAGTTGTACACATTTTAAAACAAGAAGAGCAGTTAACTTATTAAAAGTATTGTACTCTTCAATGCTAGTAATCGCAAAGATGCACTAATGTGCTGGAGTTACAAAATACCCATTATATAGCATCAGTAGTGATCAGTAGTTAATATGAGGCTATGGACACAAAACACAAAAATTGCAAGCAAATGTATTTTACTGACGTACTGCCCAGGACCTAGATTAGTTTCCTTTCGGCTCCTTTCATTTCAGTTTCTGATGCTCCGAAGTGGTTTTAGTAGCGAAAGCTCATTAAGTTTTGAGCAGTAAAAGAACCGAAACTTCTCGCTATAATTGATAGCTGAAGCAGGGACAAAGTGAACTTGGAATTTTCGCCTAATATGGAATAACGACCACAAGACAGGTTGAGATATTAGTTTCACTGAAAAATGAATTTCAAATTAAAAGTCTTGATCAGATACAACACATGTTTAACGAAATTAACGAAACGGCAATGTTTAGACGGTATAAGAATTGGTTTTTGTTCAATACCAGAATAAGAAATAATGGTTCGGGAAATATGGCAGTTCACAAGAATTTGCTGACATATGCGAGATTGCTGGCGCCACCGAGGATATCAAAACAAACTCACGTCACACCAAACTACTCACAAACAAAGGTCCAAAGTGCCGTGTTATGGTACAAAGTGCACGCGCTTCTTTCGGACGTACACAGTGGAAAACGCCTGTTAACCACGTGATCAATTCAAGAGCGAATCTGCCAGGCGTATTTTTAAAGAATAATTTCGGTGTGCCATCAACAAACACACCGCTAGAGAAAGTGCCAATTGAACCATAAAACTGCCATTCTTCGTCTGACAGCGTGAGATTGTCCGTGTTTACTCACTCATTAACGCCTCCTAGCTGAGCCAGCTCGTTCGCAAGTTTATCGACTGAAGTTTTTTTTAGTAAACAAGTTCAAAGTACGATCGCCTTGACCTCGACCTCGCCAAACAGCAAGTGCATAGATCACTAATTACTCGTTAACTGTTTGAGAATTCTATAGAAATGCTTCACACTGGGATCTAATAGTATGTTTTTTCTGAGAAGAAAGGAAAAGGGCGACATATATATATATATAGCTAACTATTTTCCGGTAGGAATCTCATATATAATTAGAAGAAGTGCAAAGTACACTGACCCACGTGACTATTGATCTTGAATCCAGCACATATCTGGGTTACAAATCGTAGTGAATCAGAATTTATTTTGTTAGTGTATTGTGGTTACCGTGTTCTTTTCCATAATAAATCTTTGCTTACTGAACAAATGAATTATCACTGATTTTTAACTATCCCTCCTTCTCTGTGTTCTCTGTCTGTCTGTCTGTCTGTCTGCATATTTGTTTGTCCCTTAATAGTTCTTGCTCTTCAGTATACTCTTGTAAATCTGTATGTGTGTCAGTTTGATTGTGTATCGTGGATTCACGGATTCCCCACCTCCGCCCCCTAAAAAATAAGTCGTTTCTCGTGTTATCGGATTTCTACATATGTCACATTTCTGTTATTTTGCAGGAAATAATAAAAAAACACTCCAGCTTCCCCCCTCCCCCCAAAAACTCCTTGTCTTACCAAACTTCACTTTAGAAACATATTTGACAGACTGAACCCTGGTACATGTTACATTGCTCAGTTATGGAGCTAGCTTCATTCAGCGCTCAGAAGTCTGTACGTGTAACTATGTGTCTGTCTATTTCCTTCAATATTGGTCTGTCTGTCTGTCTGTCTGTCTGTCTGTCTGTATGTATGTATGTATGTCGTTCAACTCTCGCTCTCCCTCGTTTGTATAATAATTGATGTTCACATAACACATGATCATTCTCACGTGACTGCAATGGCCAAGAAGTTCAACACTTTCTAACCACGAAACTCCAACATTCTTCATTTTTTCGCGAACTGATAAAGAATAAAAGTTGATACCTCCACATTCACGTCCTGGAAAACTTTTCAGAGTAAACAATATCTACACGAACCTTCTAGAACACACCTTCAATTAAAAATAACAATAACATCCACTGACAATTTTTAGAGAAAAGAATCGTAAGAAAAGCACCCGTGGGCTATTAAAAAGATCCAGTATTGGAACTTACAGATAGTGTAGGGTGTCATATGTTTTGCGTGCTTCGAAGAGCTACGTTCGTGATCTCCTAAACAAAACTTCAGATACCTCCCGCCAGGTTAACTGAATGGCTACGGGCTGTGTGTGCTGACTCTGAAACTCAAACCTAAGTACATGCGATTCTTTTAATAAGCCGTGTAAACATACAAATTAAGAACTAAGCTCAGGGTACCAAATAAACGCACGAAAAACACATGCAAACTCAAGTCACTGCGGGTAGCCACACACGCGCGCGAGATTCAGACTTCGTTATTCTTTACAGGCATTGAACAAACTCACAAATCAAAGTCCTCACTTCTGATAAGATCTTGTTTTTATACACAGAGTCCATTCATTTGAAAGTGCCATTGTTTATTACCCCATGCCCAGGGTCCCAGTTTATTACATGCCCGTTTGACAGTCGTGAGCAGATGCATTCTACAGCAGAACCTAATATATACGATTACCGTACAGACTACGACTACGACAAACAGAACAAAGACCTTCTCATATTGATTAAGTGCTGCTATCATCCTGTCAAAATCTCGACCAATAATGTCATTTTTACATTCAGTTCTATTGTGAAACTAGAATTAACTTTCTGTAATTTAAGCGTTTTTTGACAGTTGCGAGAAATCTGCCTGTGCCCGTACTAGACACAAAGACTTTAGGACAATCAATTTAGATTAATCTCCGTCAGAATTAAGAAAATAATTTTGTCCGGTACTGATAGCAATCTTGTGGCCCGCCCAAAAGTTAAATCTAATTGGTTTGTAGTTCCAGTCACAATTATTTGAGTCGTCGCTACACACAAGCTTTCACTTGTTTAGAGTGATCCTGATAGGGTCATTGAAAAATGTTAGCGTGAATTCATACAGCGAAGACTATGTGCATAAAATTCGAATATCGCTCGTTTGATATCAATAACATAATCGGTGTGTTGCGCTTTTAAAATAAGAATCGAAACTTCCTGAAAAAACAGGTTCAATTTTAAAACATGGAAGCATGCAAAAGTGAAGAACTATTTTTAACTCCGATTAAGGCAAAACCTTTTTTGGACTGCTTTGTTAGATACAGATCATGTGATGGAGTTTAACTGCATGTGAAGTAAGTTACAAAATGCATAAAATAAAGTATCTGGAACAAAAAAATTGCCTCACTGTGAATGTTTGATGTTGGCGATGCTGTTTTCACATGTATTAATGTTTGAACTCTGTTAATATCTTTGTGATAATGACAGTCCTTTGTGTAGTTTAAAATTTATGGACCCACGCAATCGGAATATGTTGGTCTTGGCCTTGTCTACAATCAAAACACACTGGAAACTGATAAAATTACTAATTTGGGATCCGAACAATAGCTCAGGAAACCACACCAAGGCACAATGTTTTTTTTAAAAACCAAACGGAAAATGGCCTGAAAGCAAATATATCCACAAAGGGCAATTTTCAATAATTTGATGGAAAACAACACCAAATATATTTGAACGCTGTAAATCCGGTACTAGAGAAACTTGTTGTTGCTACTCTACGCGGAAGCAGCTAACATATCGCCTTGAAATTACAGCTGATTCTAGCTTATACACAGACTGCTATGCCAAAATATTCAAAGTAGAGCCAATTATGTTTCTAGCCAGATCGTAAGAGCATTTTTATTTCACTGTGTCAGCTATTCAAAACGAGTTAGATATTGCATATTTCGTCATTCTCAACCACAGCGTGGGAAGTATTTTCAAAGAAAATTAAAAAAACTCTAGCTGACTCAGTATCAAACATGAACGGATAATTAAAAAAAAAAGTGATTTTCATATTGAGTAAGATTCACAATCGTTGTCGCTGCAAGCTTGACAAAAAGAAATACACAATATGTTGATTCATAACCCGTTTCCAGTAGTAATCTTGTTGAAGAACAGACATGGAAGTTTTATTTACATATGCGTGCAGATAGAGACGCTATTACTAAATAAAGCCTCCATATACGGGTGATATCACGTCTTATTATACCTTCCCGTATATATATACCGCAAGGCAAGGCGTTCGTCACTATGCCGCACGATTCATCGTGAAAAGAACCAAACTTTACGTGCTTACATTGACACCCACATCAAATTGCATCACTATAGGAAGTCGAGAGAATGATGTATATTATAATAGTGGGATTTCAGTATAGTCGAGACGATGCATGACTCAGCTAAGTAGATCTTGAACAATTTAATAAACCTCCTTTCATTTCTAGATCTATATGATTGTTAATAGTATAGTTAGAATGATATCAAGGCTATTGAATACTCCAATCCTGTACAGATTTTGAAATTGTGACAGTTTAAAGTACGGTAAAGACTCGTTAAAGTCAGTCAATTCTAAAACGCTTAAAACACTCTGTATTCCCGGCCAAAAGACATAAAACTGTACAATTTAATATAGCAATACAATAAACAAAATGCTAATTCGAAAGTGAAATACAAACTCGCTGCTTCTACATTTATTTTGTCTACACAAGTAGTTCTCTAACTTCTGGTAGACTACTTTCTAAAAGAAACCTAAGATTTCTACGCCAGCGAGCTAGTATTTAGTAAGCGAAATTATGGATAAAGGCATCTGATAGTTGATGAGTTATGTTTTAAAGCTTTCAGATCAAATTTTTTACCCTCGCAGTGCAAAACATAACACATGAACTTTCAGTTGATTTCTCCATAATTAGGTCTCTAAAAACCCAACAACGATTAAGGTAAATATACAACGTCAAGAGACACGCGGGTCAAATAGATCAACAATCTCAGATACTGTTTGAATCATCTTTCTTTGACCACCATCATTATTCTATTTGCTGTTTGTATATATCAGAGCTGCATGCATGGTCGCCGTTTTCACCGCGAGCATAAACATTTCTCAGGAATTGAAAGAATGGCTTGATGCCTTTAACCTGACATTATACTTTCGCGTAGAACCAAAATATAGATCACGATTATTGATAGTTTTATACGTTATCAGCAGGTCAGAACTGGTCGCCGCCGTATATTTTTTAGTATTTAAACTTCATAGCCTGCGTTAATCCCTTCAATAAACTGCGCACCTATTAAAGCATCATATAGTTGGTGTACAACATAAACACTGGCCCTAAAAGCTTCAGCATGCGGCGTGATATAAATCCTTCATATCTTCGCCCTCTAGTATCAATATATAATAAAGCTAGAATAAATACAATGCTGTTTTAAAACTACAGCCTTGAAGCAATAAACACAACTGAATCTGAAAGTACGAATTGAAAAGTGAAATATCACATCGAGGGAACGTTACCTTCACAGTATGAAGTCATTGCACTTCTTATGACGAAAATGATGGGAAGACTGACTGCCGCGTAAGATGGTTTTCATTTCGAAGTATTGAGACAAGAACACTTTAAAAAAACAAAGTTCATATTTCGCCACGTTTAGCATACAGTACAGGTGATAAATGAGCGAAGTCCAAGCTAACCTAGATGCTTTAAAAGGTCAAAGAATTCACGCCTACTCAAAGTCAAAGCGATCATCACACTACGCTGTAGCCTACACTTGGTATAACACGAAGCGCACACGAAAACGTTCCCCCTAAACCAATAAACATTCATAAGACAATAACGTGCTTTAACACAAAACATAAACCAGCGAATTTTGATCTCTCCTGCCTCAGATCTGCGTCATTGCCAATCTTGTTACGATCATATTCAACCATTATCCGCAGCCTCAAACCACCCCCAAACAGACGTCTTCGCAATATTGTTCCAGTTATCAACTGTAAGTTTATACGCCTTCAATACGTCTTTCGCATACATTCTCAAACTTGAATAGGAACTGACACAGCTACAGTGTATTGCTTTTGGTCAGACAGCGAAGTCACGTTCCATTATATATATACAGTAATAATAATTTTCTCTCTTGATTCTTGGTCGAACTGAAGAAAGGCATATTGTTACTGTCCAAATGTACAAATATAAATTTCAGAATGCAAACAAGCTGGTTGATACAGTTCCATTGTTCACAAATGAAAACAGAAGTCGAATTCACATTACAGCTTAACATTGGTGTTGTTACGGGAAATGGTCGGCTTTTTCTAAACCACCCAAAACTTGCTGTGACACTAATCTTAAAACCATGTACGAGACAGTAGGCTCAAATGCGACCCAACCGCTGTTGTACGGTTCAGTGTTGACTGTTGTCACTGATTCTGTACAGAACAGGAAGATTGTACTGCTTAAGAATTCTGAAACAGCATATTCTGAATTAAAGTATACAAGACTGCAAATAATGCAGTGTTACTTAGATCTTCATGGCTTTATATAGAATGAAGACTGAACTTGTAGTTCGGAAAGATTCTATACATGAAGTTGCCCAATGAGCGCACTAGGAAGAATATTGGTGTCCATGATCGACACTAACACTTGCTTGGAGAGATATCGAAAGTTGTATACTTCACAGCCGCAAGACACTACTATAGCGCAACTAACTGAAATATATAATATATACCGGCTATAACCAGAATAAACTAGACCGCGGAGAGGTAATTGAATAGAGTAAAAGAGGAATTTAAAAGGAGTTTATTTTCCGACCAGGCTACAATAAATGACTGTGGTCAGACTCTATGCGTTCATCGAGTGTTTTTCATATCGGGAACTGTGGAAATCGGCGAGCGACAATGTATGCATCATCTTGATGAAAATGAACTGTATACAATTTATTACTTACAGTCTATACTCACATTAGAGTGTTGAAATATTCTTCAGTGCAATAATAAACTCACATTAATCAGTCTTGCTCAGTACTAAGCTCAGTAAACAGTGCAACTCTTGAGGTTTGTCGTCTACAAAGCGGCACTCTAGAATAAGAGAGTGTAGTAGATCAGACAGAAAGAAAATATGGAAGATAGGGAAAGTTTCAAACTTTCAGTTCAATCACTGGGATTTATTGGAACACGAGTATACCAACAGATACATGACAGACAAACGTTTGGAAAGTGCAATGATTTCTTATCTTGTGAATAACTATATATACCAAAGAGACGGCTCCAAATGGCCATAAAAGACGCCGAGTCATGAATCCTTTGTCTGGCTTTGATGCACTGACCTAAATTAGTACTGTGTGCATTTTCAACAAACTCGGAACACAAGACAGTTTAACAGCCATCTCAAAGCAGGAAGATAGGGAAAGTTTCAAACTTTCAGTTCAATCACTGGGATTTATTGGAACACGAGTATACCAACAGATACATGACAGACAAACGTTTGGAAAGTGCAATGGTTTCACTATCTAGACTCGGCATTAAGAAGTCCCCCTCCTGCACACCATATACATTGATTCTGTTAAGCGCTGAGCACGTTAAAAAATAATATGGATTTGAGAAGTCTGGCAGTTTAGAGCTCCAGGTAGGTACATGGTGAGTGGGCGGGTGTGTATGTAGACAGGCAGGAAATTAGATAGATAGGTCGATATATATCATTTTAACCTTTCTTAACCATTTCATAATGTTTCCTTAATATTGTAATATAGTTCACCTTAGCGCTTTAGAATATTTATAGTTTTTAGCGCTATATAAATGTATTTATTTTTATTTATTTATTATTATTATTATATTATTATTATTACTATTATTATTATTATCTGGACAAGAATTTGATCGGCATTGCAATGGATACTGAAGGACATTTACACATCTCATAATAAACTCTTAACACAAGTAGTGCGGTTACTAGTCTGACACTGGCGTCATATATCATCATATCAGTCGTACGAACGGCAATCATATGCAACTTGTTGAAACAAGATGAGCACAGTGTTAAAACATTTCTTACAATACAGTGTATCAAATAGCATTTAAATAACTATAAAATAGGTTTAAAATAACAAAGAAAGCTAGAATTACTGCTTTATAATTATATAGAGTGCATGACAGATCATAAAACCGCCTCGATGAGACAACTTCGACGAGAAAAATTATGTTTTGAAGCAGAATCAGCCAGCCTAAGAAATGTTGTGAATCTACTCACTTCGCCGCCATACACGACCAAAATTTATCCTTGTCACAAAATGACTCAAAACAACAAACGCCTTTACCAGAAATATTTAATGCGAAAGGTCTTCAACTCGTTACAATTCTCAGCTGAGAACAAAATTATGCAAGGTCACGAAAATTTGGAAATCTAGTTGAACCAATATAGTAATTCAGAATGTCAGGTATCGATAGTGTCGCTGAAAAATTGTATTGCCCTCTCTATAAATTACACCAATAATGGAATATTCAGTGAAATAATTATGTTTTCTTTCAAAGTGTCGTCCTTAATTACTGAATAGAATAATTGTCAACTTTATAGCACACTAAATGAAATACTCAACTCTCAAGTTCCGTGCCTGGGCAAGTCATAATCTTGAAATCTTGTTTATATTTTCAATTCAACTATAGTTTTGATATCTTTCGCCTCGCTTTGCAAGCCTAATACTTTGTCGAAGCGAAATAAAGCGACGGTTAATGACAGCAAAATAAAATTATCTGATACGTTATGGATATAATTGCTGAAAATTGATTCAGACATTTTGAACTGGCTGTACATGTATATGAATAGACTGCTGAGCGCACGCTTGGCGAACGTTTCCATCCTGCTACTCCGGCAATAATTCATTGAGGAAGAGGAAAACATTGCCCTGAAATGAGGAATGCATTTTCAGTTTTCCAAGCAGATTATATTCCTCACATAAAAAATCATCTTGTATATCGGACCTCGTAAACTACAGCTCTCTATATATAAACACTTATATCGGTCCAGTGGAACGTTTTTAGAGGTATATATATTATATATATAACAAACGCCATATTTTGTTTAGTTGGAATCAGGAATCAGATTCCATCAACACTGTATGTCATTGGCCTTTACTCGCTGATAAACACACGGATAGAAAGACCCAGATTACTAAAATATGGCAGCTCTATAGTATTGGATTTTGAGATGCACTATTTTGACATGTAATACAATTACGCAACGTTATATATCTTTAGTTATATATTGGTTAAAAAACAGGGTATATTTCTAATTCTCCTCGAGAAATCATTAGCTGCAAGCAACACTACATACATTTCAGATCATAACCAACTCGTCAAACGGAACACAAGTCAAAATAGACTAAGCATAAGTTATTTAGGCTTTAGCAGATCCTTGGAACGAGGCTGAAGTTCCCGATAAAACTGGTTGAAGATTACAAATAGCAGTGATTTCTTATCTTGTGAATAACTATATATACCAAAGAGACACTCCAAATGGCCATAAAAGACGCCGAGTCATGAATCCTTTGTCTGGCTTGGATGCACTGAGCTAATTCAGTTAGTACTGTGTGCATTTTCAACAAACTCAGAACACAAGACAGTTTAACAGCCATCTCAAAGCAACCACTCAATACTTAAACCTAGAAAGAGCGATGCCAGAACTTCAAAACAAACTCCACTAGTCTATAAAGACCGCTAAGTACGCAGTTAAAATCCGAATGCAGTGCTCTCCATAATTCTACTTACATATACAGTTAGGATCGGCTTAACCATCACAAGACAAACTGGTAAGCTATCAATCCATGCATAAGAGCTCCATTAATGCGGGTAAAACAGAAAACCTGCACATATCCCACGTTCAAGCTTAAAAGAGAATAAATGTGTATGGTCGTAAAATTAGCCTGCGCGCCGCGTGACCTGAGAAATATCAAACATACCCTAAATATCGGAACATTTCTCTCCTAGGGCAACGCTCTCATGTTAGATGGCACTCGAGATTTGGTTTCACAACTAACGCCTTACTGGCTTTAGAAACGAAAACTCACTCGCTTAGGGACCTTCGTGTCTTGTTAAAAAATGTAGAGGCAGAAAAAATGGATGTTTCAGATGGCAGATGTTTTAAAGTGCCAGACATATTGAACATGACTTCCAAGCCAATATTTCTTAATAACAGACACGCACAGACACGAACAAGCAAGGCTTAACTATAATATTAAAGACACATCACACTGGCATGCTATCAAAATACAAATCTATGACAGCCTAATTCAAAGTTCTTCATTCTGGAACATTCTGGTACAAACTGATTCAGTAAGACAACAACAAAAGTCAACAACAACTTCACTAATTCTTGCTGTAGCCATCAGCACGACACCGACATGACAACGAATATGAAATTTCCACTGATTTTTCTAAAGGGACAACTTACAGATTTGAAGGTTAGAAGGCTAAACCATAACCGGTTAATTACAGTAGTCACTGCAGAGAAAGCGAAGTCCGCTTAATAGCAGGTATATGTCACCGTATAGTTTGAGGAGAAAACAAACCACTGCATCGATCTTTGATCAAGAATGAGACAGGAAATAGACTTTCCGGTAATAATGTCATTGCAAATATAAATCACCTTAGGCTTAGCCTAACATGGTCGCCAAATACGGCAATTTTCTCTTCTTGAGCGAGGACATAGCGAGCTCTACGGTTTTAAAAATATAAATCGGTTACTTTTTAAAAAAACTCATCTATACCCTCGCGATGCATTTAAAGACGTCCATGTCAAGTTTTCAGTAGTTGAGCAATTCCAGTATCCGACCTACTCGCCGGTACAAAAACAAAAACTATTTTTTTACCGAACTATATATATATATATAGGTAAATCAACAAGAATAAGCTAAGAAAATTAGTTTTGATTTTTTACGCAGTGTACAGTTAGTGTGTCAGTTTCGGTGCATGGCACTGGAAACTAAATACTGACTTAATTTGCTTCTATATAGAGTGCGAACCGACCCTTTATTTTGCTGTTTTGGGCGTGTGGCGTCGCTGACGTGTTTGTGGCTTCGCCACTCCAGCGATTTCTCGGCTTCACCGCTAGATTACTGTTCTGTTCTGCAATGTACTTCTTGTGTCAATAAATTATTTAACTAAAAAATTGAAAAACGCGAGTGCTTTATCGATACGTAAAAGAATCCCTTACTATGAAATGACATAAGTATATATATATAGACTTATCGTGTATAATAACGCCACAGAAAAGCATAATTGCGAATAGTTTACAAACCACATAATTGTCGGACATTCGGCTGAGCTCGCGGCTTGCATGTATGTTCACATTCAAATTCTTATCACGGCTTTTTCTTATAGTTCACCAAAGGAATTAAACAACAGAGTATTGGCAAATATATGACAAACTAAAATGTGCCGTTAAATAACCCGTACATTAAAAGCAATATCTTGTTTTTTTAAAACAGATCGAATAGGCCGCTATACACTTGTTTTGGATTTACGGAAATTCCTATGCGATTGCGGTTTTCGTTTGTGGTAAACTTATATTTCCCATTTGGTCCATAGAATGTCTAAAATATTACAATATAGACATTGTTCCAAAGTAAGAACCTTTCATTAATCATCTTTACATTCAAGATTACATTAAACCTTCATTCTTGCACGAACAAACTCACTGTTTTGAAAGTACAACTGCGTTAGACGAGTAACATACCTCAGTTCGGCTTGCGTTGGAAAGTTACTGACCCGTTACTATCCAAATTCGATCTGAACTCCATAGCTCATTGTTAAAGTTTTGACTTTAACATTCTTAGAAATTGTGTTAGTCCAAGACAACTGATGCAACATCAAGCCAAATTTTGTGTCTTATTTCGAGAAGGACTTTCGACAAGATAAACATTTTCCTCAATGAGCGGTGCAGGGAACTGTGTTGGATATCCTTCGCTGAGAATTCACGGAAAAGACTGGCCATAGTGTTTCATGGTTCGGTTCAAAGACTATACCAAAAACCGACCAGCTTTTAGCTTCTGAAGTTGATTGAAAACTGTACATTTTGCGACGAGAACTGAAACACAACCAAAAGCTGTGCTTCGCTCATGTAAAATAAGCTAAACTAAGCCAGCTTGAGGTCTTCATCACCGGACATTTGAGTCAGTTCGGAAGCGACAATGCTGAATCATTATGCACTGAACGCGAGCAAGCGCTGAAGAATTAAACACGTTTGGTTCAAGAATATACTGGCTTTTGATAGCCTGCAATTGATTTCAAAATTGCAAAGTATATTATATATATATAATCAGTATTGATTTAGCGACATAAGATTCGTGCACAACAACAATTTATTTAGGTATTGGAATCCAGTTATATAGACATGGCATTGCCATAACAAGATAAATATTAAAGTAAATAAATGGTTTATCTATCAAAAATAGCAAAGTTTCTTTTCACCATCGCATTAGATTTAAAAGCTGCAGTGTATCTAGAGATAAGTAGATCAATATTACTAAAAACATTATTTTTAAAATTTATTATTCAGCTTCAAGAAGGGTACATTTCTGTGAAATATCTCGCTGTAAAGAAACAGAGAATTTTGTAAACCAAATCTATATCAGATTAAGCAACTGCCCCAGGAAAAATAAAATAATAATAATAATAATAATAAAAATATCAATTTGTTAGACTGCCAAGTTCGAGAAGAGTTAGTTTACATTTTTTAATTTGAGGCATAAATTGTAAAACATTTCATATAATTATATCTTTTCTCTTCCGAATCAATGACTTCGTTTATTAGAGTAACTTGCTACAGAAAACAATTGGATTTCAGTAACATGCACACCTCAAACCCTAGATAACTAACTTAAAGAACATTCTGGCCTTATTGATGTTACTGAATACATTTTAAAAACTATTTATAGAGCTCTATCTGGTCGATTTTCTAAACAAGTCGATGTAATATCACTATTACCATTTCTCAATGAATGACAAACTTTGTTCAAAAGATAACACCAGGACTAAACTTTTCAGCTCTATACCCAGCAAGCTTTTATCAGAGATCTATGCCATTGGCACTTTCAGTTTCAAGATAGATTACTTTCCGCGTTACTGGCCAAACCTTCAGCTGTATGCAACCGCAGATTATAATATCGCATTAATTCTATACGGAATTTGAAAGTTTGTTGTTCTCATCGAGTCATTTTCATGTATAAAAAATATTGCCTACTCTGGAACCCAAAGTCGCCTTAAGTCGCACAAAGTCGCCACAGTTTTCTGGTGAATTTTGCTCAAGTCGCCTTAAGTCGCACAAAGTCGCCTTAAGTCGCACAAAGTCGCACAAAGTCGCCTTAAGTCGCACAGTTTTCTGGTGAATTTTGCTTAAGTCGCCTTAAGTCGTACAAAGTCGCACAAAGTCGCCTTAAGTCGCACAAAGTCGCCACAGTTTTCTGGTGAATTTTGCTTAAGTCGCCTTAAGTCGTCACAAAGTCGCACAAAGTTGCGGCGACTTTAGGTCCCAGAGTAGGCTTAAATACATACAAAGTCCACTGACCTTTCAATGTTTTACAGTTGTTGTATATAACAAGATTGCCTTAGTACCGATTTGTCTTGTCTCGCTGGTACTTATATAGAAACAGTTTCATGTTGGTTATATATAATTTATCACGAACGTATCAACAAATATAATGGAGCCAAATTCAAGATGTTTGATTTATATACTAAATATGGCTGGCGAAAGTAACAAATCTCTCTACTATATATTGCTACACATATAAGGTTCAAGTAGCTTCCTTTTGCAGTATATCTTGCGAGTCGGAAAATATGAATGTAGCTTCCGCGATGGTTTGTTGTAGAAATGTAAATGCATGCTATAAATTTGTAACTGTTCACTGAAATGACCTGAATTTTATTTTAAAAATATTACGAAAGAGAATCACCCTCCCTCCAAAAACACCCCGACACGTGCCTTGAACACATCAAATCAGTTTCATTGAAGCATTTACCATGGAAATGAGTACCAAACGATATAGCAAGACTTGGTGTATAAAGCCGAATACAGTATATACATAACGGTTTAACGGCTATTTATTTCCACATAATTAATTACATGCACACAAAGCAAATACGAGAAATAAAGTGGAGGGTACAGGATTTACAACCCTAAGGGGTTAGACAAAGAATCCTGCACCCTATTACAGTTTTTAATGAAAATGATACGGTAGAATGGCGGTTTATATTTACAGTAATTATTACAGACAATGCACACATTTACATTTACGTGAGTTCAGGACAAAAGTTTTCAAAACAAGAAGTGTACTACAGAGAAGGATCTATCGCGGATGTATTGAAATAATTATTGAGTAAGGAGAAAGTTCTTATAACCCTTCCTAAAGACCTTGATGGATGGGTTAGTTTTAATTTCCAGAAGCATTTCATTCAAAGTTTTCACTGCTGCATCATTTTTCCCCAAATTGGCCATAATTAAGATTTTCACGTGGCAATAATAGGTTCTTGTTTGATTTAGAACGTGTATTACTGATATATAGCTGTGTATCGAACTAATATCATGAAAATAGCTTAAAAATATTTCTGGTAAATCATGTATGTGATGTTTAGAAGCCCATTCAGATAGCTGGAGTTTCACTATTTCAAAAATGTTTAGAATCTGAAGTCGTCGAAAGGCTTGAAATAAAGGTCTACTAGGAGCCCAAGAGTCTGTCGAGAATACAAAATGGCAAATATGATAGATTTATACACGATCATTAGTACGAACAGATGTTTTCGTTTGGCGTGCTATGTCCCTGCCTCTATCGAGATCATTATTTATGTCTCGGCTAATGCATTACAGCTATTTCCGTACTATAAAAAAATACGCTTGCAATGCATAATTTTTCAGTGCGTTCTACGTTTAATGACGGTATAAACCGTATATATAGTACACATGTATAACCACAAGTTACAGTCGGACCAATCCCGCAGAATCGAACCATTTTGCACAGAGTACGGGACTTTTAAAATTCGTTCAGTTAGATTCGTGCTCTCGGGAGCAGTCCAAATATGCACTCTTGACGGATGCGGTAGGAAGTTGGAGCTGCCGGCCTCTTTTGAAGCAAAACGCAATATTAAAACAAACGCCGTTTGATTAAGTTAGCAAAGTAACAATTGATAGCAGAAAGTGAAACCTGACTCAAAACACTGCTCAAAGTGTACAGTAACCTTAACGCTTTACCAAGTTCAGTATCAATTGCAATAACCTAAAAATGTCCATTAAAAACTGCGAAACTTCAGTATTTGTTAATATATTTACATTGTTATATTATGAGTATTTTTGAGGGAGGAGGAGGTTTTGCAAATGAAAGACTTGATATACATGTGTTTGGACAGCACAGCACAGGGCAACATAGCATAGCACAGCACAGCAGAGCATAGCATGGCACAGCACAGCATAGCATAGCACAGCACAGCACAGCATGGCATAGCATAGCAAAGCATAGCATAGCATAGCATATAGCAAAGCAAAGCATAGCATAGCATAGCAAAGCATAGCATAGCATAGCATAGCATAGCATAGCATAGTATAGCATAGCATAGCATAGCATAGCATAGCATAGCATAG